>JAFFST010055191.1:137431-149343 GCA_022414735.1 Noturus placidus | reverse complement strand
CCCCCCCCCCCCCCCCAGCACCTCCATACACCCCCGCATGCCTTGGAGCTATGCAAAACAAATGCATATGAATCCCTCCCCCTTCCATGATTTAAAGTTGTCCTTTACAGCTAATGAAATGTTGTAGTGGTTCTCACTGCCTAGCATGAAGAAGGAGACTGATGGTACATCATGTTCTACACCACTCTTTAAGTGATCTTTATTGATCTATTTGTGCAAGGCATGTCAAAAGAGGTTAATTATTCAATAACTGATCACTTGCTGGCCTTGACAAGCATGCAGATTGTGTATGTACGAGGGAATGCGAATCAAACTGTATCAGTGCGTCACGATTTAGTGTAACATTTACTTCCACCGCAATCAACATGGGTAATCAGATTGACTCTTAACATGAATGTGTTTGATAAAGATAAAGCTATTGTTGTTGAATTTGATAGATTTGTGGTGTGTAGACATGTTTAAGGCAAGTTTAGCATATTGATCAGGCCAGGGCTTAGCCACTAGATGGCAATACAGATTGGTGGACTCCAACGACTGTGCTGGATAGGTGGTAGGATGGATAGACATAGTACTGCTCTTCTCTGGTTTGCTTTTCTCTTTTCCCCACAAGGTTTTCTAGTGATATTACATAATTTAAGAGACTGAAGTCTATTGCAATGATATTCACAGTAAGTTTAAATATTTATTTATTTATTTATTTATTTTTTGCATTTTGCATTTTGTAAGTTAAACATGAACAAGATGGATGCATATTAAAAATGAAACAGTTTAAGATGTTCAACGAGTATTTTCTAAAATAATCAGTAGCACCGATCAGAAATGACTTTATTTCTTCATTCCATATTTCCTCTTGTGGTTTTGCTGTTAAAGATGCGTCTGTGAAAATGGTGTTAAATCAACAGTGAGCTGGTATTATCCTAGCTTGATCTTCAAGCCACTCTCAGCAAGGGGGAAAGTTTTAGCAGAATGCCCCTCTGACACATGAATTTTAATAACAGAGTGTCAGTGTTGCCAGATGTTAAGTGTCTCAATCCCCTCAGAGCCAGGTACAGCAGCACCAGTGTTGGTACCAGACATGTTACATTCGGACTACTGGAATACATTTTTATATCTGGGTCTAGGACATTCCTTTCTGAATTCTTCTCTGTTCCGAAATTAGATTTCCCTTATATTTAAAGGCCTTGACTCTTTCCCCATCCACTTAAAACATTGTGGTCCACTAATAAGGTTGCCTTGCCTGAGCTCGTTAACATGTCCTAATTAAATCTCAGGTGTTCAGTTCTTCATTAATGAGTTCTGCAGTGGCACGGTGAGAAGCCCTCACTCCCTGAGCTGTCTCATTTTGCTTCATCGTAGCATTATAGAGCTTGTTGGAGAGAGGGTGGAGGAGAGGGATGAGGGGGTGGGGGCAGTTATTTTCTGCTAGTTTGGTGTGCATATGTGCCCCCTCCACCCTGTCATGCCCTACAGACCCATTCTCACACATTTGAACTGCTAACATGGTGACACCTGCCTGTTTGGCAGAGTGAATGGCATCTGTTCTTTAAATGGTAAGCACTGAAAAGACAGTTTTTTTTTTTTTCAATTTAGATATGTGTAGGTGAGTGACATCGTAGATGCTAAATTTGATGATAACTCATTGCTTCCTGTAGGTTTCTTTCTAATGCTAATGCATTTATCCACACTCATTATTTGCTTTCTAGAAATTTGATACATTAAGCTTTACTTCAGTGTCCGACACTTAAGACAAACCTAATGATATTACAAGTCACAAAAGTGTCATCCATAAAGCTTGTCTTCTGGTGTCCTTGACGTGTCTGATGACTCAGCTATGTGCGCTTTTATTCTCCTCACTGCTTTCTTCCGTTTTTCTCCTTTATCTTCCCCTTTTTATCATATTTCTTCAGGTTTTCAAAAACAAACACTGTTAATGAACTACTGTGCTGACATATGCAGAATGCCCAACAACTAATTTAATACTAGTGCCACTGATCGAATCTCCCTGTGGCCTGTGTGTCCCGCGCTGCATCTCAATGAGAGGACGCAAGCAAGCGTTTGAGACAGACAGGTTGAGACAGCCACACAGCTAAGTACAGACTCCAAGAGCTCCCTGTTAAGATAATGATCACAATCAGGCACATATTTACAGACTTTGTTTAATGTGAGATTACTGTTTTGTTGCACATGAAGGTAATGCTGAGTGCCCCATTTTGACATTGCAGTGTTTGCATAATCAGATGTGCTATAAGGTGGGGTAGTTAGAATGCACAGTGGCTGCATGGCACTGGTTGCCATGGGGGCAAGCCAAAGTCGCTGATGTGCTGTAAATTGATTTCGATGGAGATCTGAGAGATGAATTGAAAATGAATGTCTTCATAGGTGACCTCTTTGCCGGTGTCACTGCGATTGCCTCCCCAGCGTGCCTCGTGTTGATTGACAGGTCGACTAACGAGTTCTGCCTCTGTGTGAGGCAGAATTTTACCTGTACAAGAGACCTCCTCTACTACCTGCCTAACACACATGCAGTGAGATGTATAGTCTTCACATGGTCACAAAATGAGAGAATAAGAGAATAAAATAAAATAAAATAAAATAAAAGTAAAATAAAATGATGACTTGGGAAGAGGGAAATTAATAGTGAATAAATAGCTGAAAAAAACCTTTTTACTGGTGTTTTAACCTTTTTTAAAAAAATTGTGTTTAAATTATAAACATTGATAGCTTGCTAAACATTGTTCAGAGAAGATGTGAATTGAGGTTTTAAAAACCCTTTGAGTATTGCTTGTTGTACAACACTGTACTTAAAATTAATTCACATTATATATTATACTTGCTATACTGTAAATATATCATTACTACAGCCATCCATCCATCTTCAACCACTTACTCCTTTTCAGGGTCACGGGGGAACCTGGAGCCTATCCCAGGGAGCATCGGGCACAATTTTCCACCAAATTAATACTGTTTAAAACAAAGGTTGTAAATATAACGGGAGGTCTGTAATTAACGTAAAATATTAAGCATAAATATAAAGCCTACATGAACCTATATACAGTAAGTGAACCTCATTTCAAAGATTACTGAACTTGCTGTGTTACAACGAGACTATGCATCTTCACTTTTATTCTCCACTGCCTAACCATTTTCACACATCCTAAGTGATTAACTGAAATGGTACCTTAAACTCTTTCTTTGAGAGTTTGATGTTATATTAATGTTACATTAAACTACATTCTAAATCTCAGGCCATACAGTGCTCCAGAGAAACAGATAAGGGCCAGAATTGGTGCAAACTTCTGTCCCACAAGTAGAAAACACATTTAAAAATCTTAGATGTTTACTAGGATCCTTTTATCTATTGAAACATCTATTGAAATATCAATAATCATTTACATCAATTGGGAGGTGGCTGTCCTGAACCCTAAACCCTACATATCAACTTATGAGAATGATATTGCAATAATTTTTGCATTTTATTCCATTGTTGTTTTTTTTTTTAAATATCTTTTTGATTTTGTGAAGTTTTATATTTTATATTTTCTGTGTAAATCATGAAAGTTTATGAAAAAAAAAAAAAATGTCACTACCGAAACAGTGTATGTTTTAGTCCATTGGCTGAGACTGATTTTAACCACACCCCTACATTTTTTTATCAGGAAATATTCCCGTGTCCCTCTTTCTCATAGCTACGTGGTTAGTAGATAGGTCCCGTCATTTTGAGGTAAATGTGTTCAAAAGTCTATGAAAATCAGAAAATCTGTGTGTAATTTTAAGGAAAGTCACTACAAAACACCTTTTTGTCTGCAATTAATCAAACTTTTCTGTTTTTATGTGTGTACAACTGTTCAAAACTGTGCTAGCTAACCATGTGCTGATTAGCATCTTTGAGCTAGGCTCAAAAGTATCTAAAATCATCAATATCAAAACAGCCAGGACCGAAACATGTGGTGAAGTCTCGGTTATGACATCATTGTTTTGGTAGTGACAAAAAGGAACAGTTAATCCTTTATTTGGGGGAAATTAACACAATTTTAGTACAGTTATGGAAATCATTGTAGCTATGAAAGAGAGGGACATGGGAATATTTTCTGAGCAAAATTTAGGGGCGTGATTAAAATCAGTCTTAGCCAATGGACTGAAACATATACTGTTTCGGTGACACGCTTTTTCTTTTAATGAATCACGTGTCATGATTTTCGTTTCAAGAAAATATAAAACACATTTTTTCCACTTTTTTTAAAACCAAAAAGCTATTTTTTAAAAACAACAATGGAACAAAATGCAAACATTATTTCAATATCAATATCATGTAGGGGTTAGGGTTCAGGATAGCCACCTCCAAATCAAAAGTACCCAATAAATGACCTATATATATATATATATATATATATATATATATATATATATACACACATACACACATTAAGCTTTTAATATTTTAAATATATTAAAATATTTTAAATATTATTGTGTGTTTCAATAGATAATAGAGGGATCTTAGTAAACATCTAAGACTTGAATACTTAAATTCTTTTTAAATGAGTTTTTTTGGTTGTGGGACTGCAGTTTGCACAAATTCTGTAGAATAGCCCATATACCAAGATGCTATGAAGATGAAGAAGATTATAAACTTCCTTAAAAAACACCAAAGTAAGAAAAGAAAGAACTGCTTCAGGGCCCATATAGTTATCAGCATATTTCAATTAGCAATTAACCTGAGATACTGTATGAGGAAGGATAAGGCGGCTTCGTATTTCCTTCACTCAGGCACTCAGGTGTGGAGGTGAGGCCAGGGTAATGTGGGAGTGGAGGATGATGGCAGTGTTAAGGAAGGCAAGGTGACCTGCCGTTAAAAGCAGGGGGCAGGAACGTGGAGGAGGCCCAGCTGTTCCCTCTGACAGTAGCCTGGTTGGAGGAGTTCTTAGGCAGGCTCGGGGGTCCTCAGTTCGTGCATCTCTAACCTTGCCCCACTGATCCTGCTGAACACTAATGGGGGAGGCACTCTGAGTGTGCAGTGGACCAGGACAGTCTGAGACGAGAGAGAACTGCTTCGAGAGAACACTAGCTAAGTGTGTGTGTGTGTGTGTGTGTGTGTGTGCATGTGTGTGTGTGTTTTTTTTGCATATGTGTGTGTGTGTTTTTTTCAACTAATCTAAAAAAATCAATAATAATCGTTAATTAAAATTATGGACAACAAATGTCATTATGGATTAATTGGGTCTGAGGCATCACTGTAGATACCCTCGTCAGTGACATCACTTCAATGGTGAAAATCGCATTTCTGTGAATAAAATATGTGAAAAACAGCGGAGGTCACAGAGTGAGCTGCTCCGGGAAAAGTACAAGATCCAGGTCATCCAAAACATGAGAATATTTTATATTAAGCGCTTCAAATAAACTCATAAGCATACTAACGTTGCTTGTCATGTGGGATCCTGCGACAGATGCGTGTGCTGTTTAATGTGTTCCTGGCGTGTTTTCTTCAGCGCAGAAATGACATTTTTACCTTTTATATCCTTATCTGTAAACATTAGAAATTCACGCCAGTATTTCCATTTTTCATAAAGGCTCGTCCTGACAATGAGCGAGTCGCCGTTAAACTTCACTGGACAACTGCGAGTCCACGCATGCACGTCAATCAAACGGCACGATAGAAAGTAAGCGCAATAAATCTAACTAAAATATTCCTTTTCATCATATATGTTGTTTAATGTTATATTTTGTGATATTTAGAAACAAAAGGACTAGTGTGTTTATGAGGAAAGTAACTGTAATGGTGTTATAACATATAATTGTATATAAATGTAAGAAGTGTCGTACATTTACAGAATAAAGGAACATTTTACTGTGTTCAGATGTGTGTGTTACTGCAGAACATTCAGCCTCTTACCACTTAGCACTTAGTTTGTGCTTTTGTTTTTATTCTTTAGCATTTTTAATCTAGTGATCTAACTTCTGCATTAAAGCTTGTGGACAATCCATTGTTTTTTTGTTTTGAAAATATAATGTTAATATGTTTTTAAAATCCTTTGCACAATGTATAGCATAGCTCACATAGATACATTTAATACCTTGTTCATAGCCTTCAATTTGCACAATGTTTGAAGAACATTGGGCAATATGTGAAATAGTGGGGGTTTTTAAATAGAGAAAAGGAAAATTGGAACCTCGATCCAGCTATTCGATTAATTGAAGAAATAAGCGACAGATTAATCGATTAGCAAGTAAGCGCTAGTTGCAGCCCAAGTGTGTTTTACAACTACATATTTTTTTGTTTAGCTTTCCTACCCTAACTCTAAATCAGTTGAGGTGAACAGTGCAAGCAGTCAATTGTTATTAGACCTGTCATTGATTATTATTGATGCCATTTCTTTTGTCTGCTGATACTTGTATTTTGTTTCCCCAGGAGGCTGTTTACAGCTAAAAGAGTGTGTGCATACACACTTAATTAATGGTAGAGAACACTACTTATGTGTCCATTTTGTATTAGAGTTACATGGATGGGGCAAACTGGCTATCAGGACGTTTGGGAAAATTCCCAGTGAGCCGATTCACTTTCCTCTGCATGGGCTGTCAATTTGTGCTTTTTGCTTTGTGTGTGTGTGTGTGTGTGTGTGTGTGTGTGTGTGTGTGTGTGTGTGTTTGCATACCCGTTGCTCTCATGTGCACTTGCTGACGCACGTGCACACACACAATTTAGAAGAGAGAAAAAAAGGCACATGGTGGCTTAGTGGTTAGCACATTCGCCTCACATCTCCAGGGTCAGGGGTTTGATTCCAGCAGTGACCCTGTGTGTGTGTGTGGATGTTCTCCCCATGCTGCTGGGGTTTACTCCTGGTTTCCTCCCCCAGTCTAAAGACATGCATGGTAGGCTGATTGGTTCAAATGTATATGTGATTATGATTGGCACCCCATCCAGTGTTTCCCCCAGTTTGTTCCCGACGCTCCCTGGGATAGGTGCCAGGTTCCCCGTGACCCTTTATAGTGAGATAGAAGATGGATGAAACATTCTAAAACATTCAAATATGCACTAATTATTTTTTTTTATTGTACTATTCACTTACACACAGCTGGTATGCAGAGCTTTTCAGAAATGCCGGTACACAATAAAATGTTTGACACTGAAAAGATCAACACATACAGTAGATGTGCATCCTGATGAGTACCGGTGCAATTCATATACCAAATATATGTCAAATAAACAACCAATAATAAAGGAAAGATTTCCATAGTGTTGCAAGGAAAAAAAATCTATTTTAAAGTTTCAGAAATCAGTTTGACTGGCAGATACACATTTCAGTGTGTGGTCAGAGTCGGTATCTTTATTAGGGTCATTGTAAAGGCTCAGAGCAGTATAGAGTGTTTAGCGACTGTTAGAAGACATTAAGCATCCTGTCAGTTCTATTAGCTAGTGGGACCTCTGCCAATACCTGGAGTTATGCACCATATCTGTGTGTCTTCAGGGGAATAAAGGTGTGTATAATGACAGGAGTGTCACTGCTTCCTGGGATTGATTTAGCTGTGAGATCTGTTCCACTGACAGCATGCAATGTGCCGTGTTTGGGTGTGTGTATTTACCACTGTGGCTGTCATCTCTGTCAGCATTATCTGGAAGAAGTGATTGGGTGGTGATGTCCTATTAGACACCCAATGTACATTTGGGAGGGGGGAAAAAAAGTTGTTGACTATTCCTGTGAGGCTGTATTCCAAGGTAGATTTAGCTTTCTGTCTCGTTTTTCTCTTCTTTATCGTACTGACTCTCTTCTTTCCTCCTTCACTCTGTTTTGCTCTGCCTCTCTGACACCCTCTCTCTCTCTCTCTCTCTCTCTCTCTCTCTCTCTCTCTCTCTCTATCTCTCTCTCTCTGTTCTGGGTCTCAGTCAGGCCCAGATGTCCCTCTGTACTCCTTGTCTCTTTCATGTAGCTGTTAATGAGGGAGTCACATATGGCCTTCACCCTTGTTAGAAGGACTGGGTGACACTTTTGGGGAGTGTGGGGGTGGATGCGTCGTTCGGGTGGTGAGCATGTGGGTGGGCATCAGCTCTGTCTATCTGGCACACAGAGGGCATGTGGAGGGCACAGTTCCAGGCACAGAGGCTGAAAGGTCAGGAAGAATGGTTAAATATTTGCTACTATTAGTACAAACTTCCTTTAGCTTGTCCTTACTGTTTAGTTATTAGTTATTCAATAGGAATAGTGCTTGTTGTATTCAACAAGCAGAATTGCCACGATCCACTGAGAGTAATCCAACTACTGAAAAATCCCACCGATTTCACACATAATCACATGTTCTTTGCATGTGACTAATGTGAAAAACACGTGACGGTGTTATACACGTTATGCCCTGAAATTGTACACGTGAACACACGTACAACTAATACGTGATCACATGCAAACGATTCGGAAAATAAATGAATCGTGCATAAGTGTATAATGTATAAGTGTGAACAATCGAAACACATGTGACTTTTCTGTAAGGGATATGTTCTTATACTGCTCAGTGATGTGTTTTTGTACCACCGAAATGGCAAAGGATTAATTGGTGCGTACAAAGAGAAAGTTATGCCGATGTTCACTGTAAACTCTCTCTACTTCAAAAAGAACAACACTCGAAAAGCTCTGAACAAAACAAAGGGAGTTCAAGAGGGTTCAAAGAAATGTTTCACAAATAACTGTAATTCACTTTGTTTGTTTTATTTGAATATTCATAATCACCCCAGGTTTCACCTCTCATACACAGGCTTTTATAGTTAAGCATCTCAAAAGTGCTCTCTTGCTCGAGCAGAATGCTAAGATTCGGTGTATTCATGTTCCCTCTAGTTAAAGACTATCAACTGCTTTCATATATTTATTCTTTCATATCTTATAGCACTCTGTGAAACAGTGTGAAATAGTTATTTATTAAGCTGTGATGACTGTGGCTATGAGGATATTGCTCTCATGTGATTATCTTCAATCAGGCATTTGGTTCATTGACTTCCGGTTAATTCTGAGTGATCCTTGGAGAAATATCAAACCACATAATCACATATGAAGAACATGAGAAGGTGCATTTCACCATATTATGCCCTGAAAATTGCATCGCACCTGTGTGTTCAAGTAATCACATGACATTAGGTGAACAGTAGTTGTTTATATTATTAGTTATGTTATTTTTAATAGATCAAATAATAATTGGTGAAAAAAATTAAAGCACATGCCCTACATGAGAAAATGTCCTGAACATACAAAGTATCTAAAACCTGCATGTGTAAATGATATGATTATTTGCATGTGTGAATTTTTCTATAAAGGGAGGACCAGCTGAGTTTAATATTTTTTTTCTCTGTGATTATACTGCACATACGGCACGGCGTTCTGCATGCCTTATAATCACGGAAGATTATATTTGTTTTAAGCAGTCATATTCATGAGAGCTGCAGTTCAAAGCAGCTTTCACCTCCACTTCAAACAAGTATAGACTAACTGTTTCTCTCTTTCTTCTTCTTCAGAGTAGCAGGATCAGCTCTGTTTGGACCTCTAGAGCAAGGTCATCCCATTGCTCTCTGCTCCACTTACAAGTGCCCCCTTTTCATAGGGCCTTCAGACGCCGAGCAAGATCAGGACAAAGGATAGGGATGAAAAAAAGAAGAAGAAGAAGAGGAAAAAAAGAATAGTTCAAAAGAGGTAAAGGATACATGAGAAGATAGCTGACGAGTGAAAGGGAAGGTGAAGGGAGGGCAGGAGAGTTTTGAAAAAAAGAAATGCGCTAGGATGGAGAAAGTGGAATGGTTAGAGTGCACAACAGAAGACAGAGCTAAGTGAAACAAGAATAAGTAAGTGCCCTACCATGGTAGAGAAAGTAGACACCACACCGGTATCTGCCCATTCGATGCTTTTAACCATCTTCTGACCTAAGGCTACAAAAGAAAGGAAAAAACACATGAAGGGAGATGCTCTGTGTCACTGCTCTTTACATGAACCTGAAAGTGAACAGATTCTTTAGAGAAGGTAAATGAATGAGTGTCTCACCACTTCAACAGGATAAAGAAGAGGAGCAATATATAGAATAAATGATGGATAATACTCCAGAATGCACAGCGTAGGAAAACACACCACACACTGCATTGAGAGATACTAGAGTATACTTATTTAATTAAAATAAATAGTAAGAATTGAGTAACAATATTGAATTGGCGTTTCTGCTGTTCTCCTTTCAGAGTGTGCTTCACACAACATAGATTTACAATCTAAATTTACGGTGATATCCGATATCTGTATTGGGCCGATACTGACACAAAATACTGGACTGGAAATCCTGAGAGGAAAAAAGAACGTGGCCTGTATGAGCCAAGAATGAGGGAGAAAAGTTTTTTCCAGGATATTTTTCTGTTAAGGTTTATTATAATGTTGGAAAGAGCTTTATTTACATATGAATTTTTATTTTGGCATGAATAAGAATTATAAAAACAGTTATTTTATATAAAGTTGGTATACATTATCCCTGTGATATTTATATTTGATCTGTTAAATTTAAATAACAAAGATGCCGTGTTGTTATGTTGATGCTTATGGTTTTAGGAGTATTTGAATGTTTGAGCTCACAAATTTATTTGGACTTAAGTTAAGTGATTCAATTAAAATTGTTGATTTTAAAATTTAGTAGTGAAAAAATATGAAACTGATATTGGCCAATAACCAAGGTTTCAATCATAGTATAGTTTTCTAAAAGAAAAGAAAAAATGCTATTATTATTATTATTATTATTATTATTATTATTATTATTATTGTTATTATTATTGTTGTTGTTGTTGTTGTTGTTGCTGTTGTTATTATTAACTCTTTGGCCATCTATTATATCTAGTATCTAGTATCCTCTAGTATCTATTATATATATAATTGTGTTATTTTACAGCCTCTAATCTCTTAGATGAAAAGGTTCTTTAAAAGTTCTTGGGATAATTAAGCGTTCATACTGTAGTTTCCTGAAAGGATTTGGCATTTTTCTGTACTCTTTATGAGAACACTTTCTGATAGGGAAATACTTTGGTGTATGGCTCATCTTTAGTGTTTGCTGGAGAGGCACCGTTTTTTGTTTTTTGTTTGTTTGTTTGTTTGTTTGATTTTAGAAAAAAAGAATGTTGTTTAATCATATATCATATCATATGATATATATCATATATCATTTATCACCAGAACCATTCACAACCATTTAATCATGTCATTATAATAACAGTCTTAAATCGTTTCTGAAGATGTTTAAATACACGTTGTCTTTGATATATTTACTAACATACATCTTGTACTGTATCTCTTTTTGACTTTAATAATTTGGTTGCATTTGAATGCATGATGTGGTCAGACTTCAAACCAATTCTGAAGAGTCCAATGGTTTTTTTTCCCCACCTCTCTACATCTAGCTCATCAAGGTCTAAGTGACAGTTGAACTAAAATGTTCCTGATGTGTGTTGGCTATAGAACTGCTGGTTGTGTGAGTGTTTTGTGAGTGTGTGGTGGAAAAAGCTCGATGCAGGCAGACATTCAGACAGCCTGTCTGCTGTGCACCGGCTGCACACGTTTTTTCCCCTCTGTAAAAATATCACACCTTATTTACAATTCAATGAGGTGCACTGGGTAAGAGTAACAAAGCCTCTCTCTCTCTCTCTCTCTCTCTCTCTTCCTATTTCCTCTTGCTCTCCCCCTTTATTTCTCCATTTCAATCTATATCTCCCCTTCTCTGTCTCTCACCTTCTCTCTTGCCCCTCTTTCTGCCTCTCTGTCCTCTCTCTCTCTATTTATCTTACACTTCTTCTCTCCTCTTTCATTTTATCTCGGATGTTTGGGTTTAAGCATTGCTTGGTGCACCCAGAACAAATAATCAAGAAAACAGCACACGTCACCTTTCTTTACAAAAGTCTGGATATTTAGTTTTTT
>JAFFST010055191.1:112937-127308 GCA_022414735.1 Noturus placidus | reverse complement strand
TTATCAATGTGGGTTAAAATGAGCCAATAATGTTTCACAAGGCCAAGATATCCCCCAGAGTGTTGTGCATTTCTGTGTGTGTGTGTGTGTGTGTGTGTGTGTGTCTCATTTGTAAGTCGCTTTGGATAAAAGCGTCTGCTAAATAAATAAATATAAATATATATATATATATATATATATATATATTATAATATACTCATGCACGCACACACACACACATACTCACTCACGATTTTTTCATGCTTGTTCAATGTACCAGAAATAATTCTTGCACATGCACCTGTGGAACAGTCCTTAGGATGGAGAAAAGTTTACAGGCGCTAGAGTCACAGTAACAATAAGTTAGGACACTAAAGAGACCTTTCTACTGACTCTAAAAAACACCAGAAGAAAGAAGTCTAGGGTTCCTGCTCACCTGTGTGAACATGCCATAGACCTGCTGCAGGGAGACATGAGGACTGCAGATGTGTTCAGAGCAATAACCTGTAATGTCTGTAATGTAAGACGAGTAAGACAGCGCTGCAGGGAGACAGGAAAGACAGCTGATCGTCCGCGCAGTGGATAATTACATGTATGTGTGTCCCCCTAAGACATGATCGAAAACTTGTATATATGTGTTTAAAATTGTTATAATTATGTTTCTGATGCAGATGCTTTTTTTGGAAAAGAGCATTTAAAGTACAAAATATGAAGAGAGGATAACTGTAAGATAAACTAAAGGAAACAAAGGCAGACCACTTATAGGTAGTGCCATATGCTGGGCTGGTATTGATCTGCTCAACTGTGGACCTGAACTTCACCCTCACGAGAATTCCCTGTCACCTTGACAATGATCTAATACCAACCCCCTGACCTCTGATCTGTGATCCCCTTGGACCGTCCTGTCAGCCTCGTCTTGGACTAATCTTACATATGACCCCTGAAATGTCACCTTGAACATAGACTAATCGTGAAGCCTGACCTCTGTCATGACCTTTGATCCTTCCTGGTGTTTTCCAGAGGAATTAGATGTGTATGGAAGGAAAATCAGAAGGACGCTACGCCCACTGGTGAACCACAATCCGAATCAGGACTGACAATTTTACCCATTTCCAGGCTTCGGCTCTCTGTTTGCCCTTTGGGTGGTTATCAATGTGGGTTAAAATGAGCCAATAATGTTTCACAAGGCCAAGATATCCCCCAGAGTGTTGTGCATTTCTGTGTGTGTGTGTGTGTGTGTGTGTGGGGAGAGAGAGAGAGAGAGAGAGAGAGAGAGAGAGAGAAAGCAAGAAAATAAAGGGGCAAGTAGAACAACATGGATGGATAGGCATGAAGAGGGAGAGAGGTTTTTCTGAAAGCA
Organism: Noturus placidus; assembly: GCA_022414735.1. NCBI lineage: Eukaryota > Metazoa > Chordata > Actinopteri > Siluriformes > Ictaluridae > Noturus > Noturus placidus. Next base: position 125,969 of record JAFFST010055191.1, on the reverse strand, counting down.
CTGCTGGTAGCTTACTGCTTCATCATATTGATCTTGTTGCCACACACACACAACACACACACACACACACACACACACACACACACACACACACAGTGGAGAACCATTGCTTAGACCACACACAGCTCCACAGCCTCAGCAGTGTATAAAGGTTGTTAAAAGTTCTAAATGTGTTTTGCATTTACGTAAGGAAGAAACAGCATTGCATTGGTGTACATAGCAAGGAAAACAATCAACAACAGGGTAGTGTGATGCTGTTACCACCCCGAAGTTGACTATTTTTTCTTTCTGAACTGTTTTATTCTTCTCATACCACACTTTTAGAAACATTAATTATTACCTATGTTTAATATTGTGGAAAATCCACAAAACAACTTATCAGGTTACTGAGAAACTGGTAACTCCTCTGTTCTGAAGACATTCCCATACTGGGAAACTTACCATCACGAAGCGTTGACTTCTTCCATAAATGGTAAATACAGAAGGCTTTATCATATGAACAATCATACACTTTTCTTAGTTAAATAATTTTTTAAAATCCATTTGCAAGTGAATTAGCTCTTACTATAAAAATTATACGGCATTCGAAGAAGCACATTAATTAAAATCTGTGTTTTGCCTTGCAGGAGGCTCGGTCACTTAGTGGCTAGCACAATTACCTTGCACCTACCGGTTTGTGGGTTTGAACTCCACATCTGCTCTGTGTGTGTGGAGCTTGCATGTTTTCCCCGTGCTTCGGGGGCTTTTTCCGGGTCCTCCGGTTTCCTCCCCCAGTCCAAAGGCATGTATTATAAACTGATTGGCATTTCCAAATTATCCGTATAATGTGTGAATGTGTGTGCGATTGTGCCCTGCGATGGGTTGGCACCCCACCCAGGGTGTCCCTCACTTCCAACAGAGGACTTCCAAATAGATGTTTTAAGCTTGGAGTCCATTCCTATATTAATAACAGTGCACTAAAATACACAAAGCAGTTTATTATTGACTTCCTATTACAGTACAATTGTTTTAAAAAACAAGCATGATATGAAAACAGAATTTAAAGCACATTTAATGATGATTGTCACATGGCAGATGTAGTTTCACCAGTAATTCCTGCTTGCGGGATGAGGGAGGAGTGGAGAGGAGCAGGGAGCAAGGGAGAAGCAGCAGTGAAATATTTATAAAGGTTTGACTTGCTTGTTTCCCTGAGGAACTGCACATACATGCTGGAGATAGCTGCAAGCCATACAGAGCAGCAGGTCAGGTTCTGAGCTTTGCACATCATAGAGAAGCACAATATGTCAATGAGTCAGCAAGGGAGGAGGAGGGTACAGGGAACGTGCACTTGGAGGCATATTTGGGCTTTAGAGATTTATAGATTTTTATTTATTTATTGTTCTTTCTTCTTGTTGTTGTTTTTGACAGATATCTTTCCTGTTGGTTTTTCTTCTGTTCAGATCAAAACACATCTGTGTGATATTGAATCTGACAGATACCTGTATCCATATCAAACTAAATTTAGTCCTGTGGTTTTGACATCTTTTGTGTGAGATTGAAAGAGCTGTAGATTTTATTTTCTTGCAGTAGCAACAGGTTTTGCATTTCGTTTGATTGGCTCTAAACAGATAACAAGGAGGTGCAATCGCCCTGAGGTCAGTATAGGGTAGGGCTGTAAATGATTTCAATGAAGACAGTAAAGATATTGTAAGAGACAATTGCGAACGGCACTGCCTGATTATCACAGCATATACAGAGTGCGTATATGGAGAGCTCTTTAGGCTTGTATCTTTTACTGTTAAGCTGTCATCAACATTTTGGAAGCCAATCTGAAATGCATACCGGTTTAATTGAAGACAGTCTTAAAGCAGAAGACTAAGGCGATTTCAAATTCCTTACACAAGCACTATTTTGTCTGTCATTGGACATCACCCCCAGTCAAGCCCAGACTTGATCAATAGGTCATCAGACAGAGAGGTCAAGGTCATTGGTCAACACTAGTCTGATCAGGAGAGTTTGGTCAGAGATGGGGATTAGGCTGTGTTTGAGGCGGTTAGTGCAGGAGAATAATGGGGATCACTGATTCAGGAGCCTGCAGGAATGTGGGGCCCCATCCTCCCATCCATAAGCTTTCTCTTAAACAGATCATTTATTCTGTCTCATATGGCAAAGAAGGAAAATTATCGATCAGGACACTGTTTTGCTCCAGCCTCTGAGAAGCCGCCACCTGAGCCTGGAGAAGGAATAACTGGGGAAAGAAAAGGGTCAAACAAAATAGGAGCTCTTTGAGGATTTCACGTTTTTACGTTTTTATTCATTTTATTGGGGATTTTATAGCAAACAGTGTCCAGAGCTAGTTGATATGAGATGTAGGTGATTTGCTGGGATAAGGTTTAATCTTTACATTACAGCTGCATGTGTGCGGTTTGAATAGTGGCTTTTGAGGCAAGACAGGAAAGTCTGAATGAGTTTGCTCAGGTACCTTTTGAGAGGAGTTCTTCAGCTTCATCAAAGCCTCCACTGGAGCAGCATGCAGCCCTTTTCCATTCTTCTTCTTTTAGAAGCTGTTGTGATCACATTTATTAATCTCATGGCAGTAGAACAAAGGCCCGTGTGTTCAAACAGCAATTACTCCCTCGTCTTTGGAGATACTGTCCAGGCATAATTGGATTTAAATGAACTCAAATCTTCCTTTGTTATGGCACATAACATGCAATGCTTTTTAATTAAGATTGCTGGGCTTGAGTAATGATACAGGCCCACGTCGAGAGGTGCAGCCTCTTTCATGTTCCATTCTTCAAACGGCGTTTTGAGACGGGGAGCTGATGTGGAGTGAGGGCCAGCCCACTGTCTGTCTCAGTGGGGAAGGGTGTGGTTTAATTAAGATCCCACCTTATCAGCTCCATCTGTGCTTCCGCTAGGAAGATGAGATGTTGGGTGTTTGAGCTTCTGTCATCAACACTGCTGATGTTCACACACCACTCTTTCTCGCCTGCACTCGTCTCTCGCTTCACCTGGAGCACTTGATGTAAACACAGGAGACTGTGATAGCGATACCCAGATTGGTTTGGACTTAATTTAATGATGCTGCGAGATGTGTCAAGCTAGGTGTTAGTGCCTTTCTTAAAGGAATGCACAACATACAGTAGCACAGGTTAACAAAAAAGTATAGGAGGGAGTTTGCATGGCTTTATTTGGAATTAGCGACATGAAGCTGAAAAATAAGCTGTAAAATAATAGGAGCTGTAACTTCCCTTAGTGATACTGCGGTGATATGGTGTAGGGCTGCGTGCAAAATAAATAAATAAATAAGCTACCTATAGGAAGTCTCAACCACAAACAATATACTGAAACTTTGAATCAAAAACACTTATAAATCCCTGGTTTGAGCTTTACTTATCTTTACTTTTTCAATTTCGACACATTATTTAATATATTACATCTCTATCACAGCACTGCTGAATTCTTGCTTTTGATAGGTCAGACGGAGTTGATTCATTTTCCATAAAAGCAGCTCTGACAGTAGCACTAACTGCAAGTTTCCACTAATAAGCACATTCTAATACTGTACATTATTTTATTTTATAATAACTTCTTGACAAGGCTTTTAAAGGCATACCCTCCAGATAAACAGGCTTAATTGATGTAATTGTTAATAAGGTGACGTTTCCGTGCTGAAGTCAAGTCAAAAGTAAGGCAGTTCCTTTTAGTTTCAAGAAAACGCATTCACAACATAGGGATGTGCTACGACTCGCCGGTGGATGGCAGTTCAACACTGCCATACGGACTCAGGTCATGTGACTTTCTTCTTCGTTGGTGGACTTCCTGGTTTATTGTTTCGTTAAGCATGTGTGTAATCGGCCCCAGGTGTGGATAGTTTAGGTTGAGTTAAGCTCCTTATTTAAACACCTCACTTATGACGCTCAGCAAATCGCTGTCATATGCCAAGCTGAGTATATTGTATTGTTACATTGGTTAAGGATTATACTCGTTTCTCGACTACGATTTTGCCCACGCCCTTGTTTACCTGTTTGCCTGATCCATTGACAAAGCTCACGTCACTGTTTCCGCTCCTTGCTTCTCCTCGCAGCTTGGATCACTCGTCCGCACTTGTCTCTGCAAAGGTAACGTAACAGATTACTTTGCCTCTACAAAGGAAGCAGCAGGTCAGAATAACGCGCCGAAATATGGAAGTAGCAGGAGCCCAGGATTTGTGTCATTTTTGGAACTTCCCAACTACGGAGGAGTATTATGCTGGGCAGCGCCAACAACACAAGGCATGCCAAGCTGAGCAATGGAGACTGTTGGATCTACGGTTCAAGCAGCAAATGGAGGAAGTGGACCGGATTGTCTGTGGCGTGGAGGAGGCGCTGTGCCCCCTCTCATTAACGCTCCACTGTGCTGCTGTGAGAACAACCCGGTCACGCTGCCTGAACCCGAGCATAAGGTAAGCCCTGTCTCACCCGTGCCCACGCCTGAGAGCCCTGTCTTACCCGTGCCCATGCCTGAGAGCCCTGTCTCACCCATGCCCATGTCTAAGCCCAAGAGCCAAGTTACCTCCATGTCCCAGAGCCATGTCCCGTCCCAGAGCCATGTCATGCCGCACGCCCATGAGCCCCATGTCATGCCTCATGCCCATGAAACCAGCCGGGAGGAGAGGACAAGCCCAGAATTTTTTTTTGGTGGGGGGGGGGGGACACCGACAACAGCTGAGTGCCAGCCAGAGGCAAGCAAGGCAACCTCTGGTCCTCTGGCGCCGATCAGCACAGAGACATCGGAGCTCCAGCCGGAGGCTAACTTGGCAGCCTCCGGAGCCACCGAGACATCGGAGCTCCAGTCGGAGGCTAACTTGGCAGCCTCCGGGACTTCAGAGACATCAGCGCTCCAGCCGGGGCTAACGTGGCAGCCTCCGGTGCTACAGCGACGACGGAGCTCCAGCCAGGGGCTAACGTGGCAGCCTCCGGCGCTACAGCGACGACGGAGCTCCAGCCAGAGGACGAGGCCACCTCTGATGCTCCAGATGTGGCCAGCGTGGCTGCAGCAAAACTCCTGCCTGAGGTAAGCCCGTTAACCCCGGTCTTTCTGCGTCCAGGCAGTACGGCGGCAGCAGAACACCAGGGGGAGACCAGGGGGGAGGATGCGGAGACCGCCGAGCTGAGGAGGTGGTGCCGTGCGCTGGAGGAGCAAAAACGGCAGGTGGCGTCCTGCGTTCCCGAGCCATGGCAGGCGGCGTCCTGCATTCCCGAGCCACGGCAGGCAGTGTCCTGCGTTCCTGAGCCTCTGTGGGAGGCGCCCTGCGTTCCTGAGCCGCCGGCGGAGGCGCCCCGACTTTCAACCCATGTGGAGATGTCCGTTCCAGCATCTGCTGCCCAACAAAGACTGCCTCTGTTCCTGTGGCAGCAGGGGGACATTCTGCCCAGGGGCCCAGACCCCCCCATAGGGGGGGGGTTCTGTTGGTGCTCAGGGACGAGCACCTTTTGAGGGGGGTTCTGTTACGCCTCGCCAGTGGATGGCAGTACAACACTGCCATACGGACTCAGGTCATGCGACTTTCTTCTTCGTTGGTGGACTTCCTGGTTTATTGTTTCGTTAAGCATGTGTGTAATCGGCCCCAGGTGTGGATAGTTTAGGTTGAGTTAAGCTCTTCATTTAAACACCTCAGTTACGATGCTCAGCAGATCCGTCGCTGTCGTATGCCAAGTCGAGTATATTGGATTGTTACATTGGTTAAGGATTATACCCGTTTCTCGACTACGATTTTGCCCATGCCCTTGTTTACCTGTTTGCCTGATCCATTGACAAAGCTCACGTCACTGTTTCCGCTCCTTGCTTCCCCTCGCAGCTTGGATCACTCGTCCGTGCTTGTCTCCGCAAAGGTAACGTAACAGGATGTCCGCTTTCACTGTAACATGACATAACTTCAAGAATGAGAAAAAAAGAAGCTGCTAAGCTAATGACCGTTTATAGCTGCTATAGTGTAAGTGATAACAGGAACACGTTTGTTTCATGGGTGTTCCTCAAGAACTACCTCTAAACAAATAAAAAGTACAATATATCATTCTTTAATAAATACAACCTGTTGTGCTGTCGAAGGAATAGTACACTTATTGAGTACACTCTAGTACACTCTCAGAATGGATGTGCACTGGATGTGCACTTGGAAAATTATCAAGTTTCTCCAGGTAACTGTAATCCTGCTCCATGTCTGGCAGCATCACACCGTTACTGATTCTTTTACTGTATGCCCTGCTATATTTTATACCTTACATGCTGTGTGTAAGATAATTAAATATGTTCCTGCCTAAACAGTTGATTGCAACATGAGTGTATAATGCAGCAGTGAAGAGTAAAATTAAGGAGTTACCTAATGGGAAATAAATATGAGGAATGAGAAATGCAATAGTGATTTATTTAATTACCCAACATTACTTAATTGAGTTTCCCATATGGATATTTAATTATAGAAAGTGGTCTGTTTTTGTTTTTTTTTTTTTTGATAAACTGAAAGGCCATTTGTGTTAGAACCAGCCGTTTTACTCTCTTTAGTATTTACCTCATATAAATCATATAAATCATACTCCAGTAAATTGCTAACCCCCATCCCCCCTTAAAGCCCCCCACTGACCCAGTCATGCAACTCTCACTCTCTCTATCAAGCCAACGTTGTTGTTTTTTTATCATTCTGTTTTTGCTAGATTAGTAAATCACTTTTTTTTTATCACCCTGTCATAGAACAGTCATAGATAACAGCGAGTAGTTTGAGACTAGGCGGCAGAATGGTATGGAACCCTTACCATGGTGTGCTGACAGTGATGCACTAAGGGAAAAGCTTGGTCTGTAAATGGGTAATGGCACAATGATGACCTAGAGCTTTTGATGAAGTGTCTGAGTTACAGCTGGGTGCATTTCATGCCTGGAGTTTTAAATCAGGAGCAGACTGTATGATTGATAGGTTATTGTTTCCTCCATCTTTTACACCATGTAGTCTGTCCACACGCTTCTCAGTATGAGGTGTCATCAATCAGATGGTGGAATAACACACTCCTCATTTATGCACTATATAAAAGCCTGTGACTCTGATCTACTGGGCAGCGATTTTACTCTACTCTTCTCTCTCGCTGTCTCCTGCTCATGTGTACTCTCTAGAAGGAATGTGTGGCAATCAGTCATTAATGTTTGAACCATTTTTGTTTTCTGTTCCCAAAATCTAGTTCAAGATTGTTTACAAGGGGTAAGAATTAAATTCTCATTTAGTTAAGATATATGATGCAAAACAGTCAAGAGTATGATATGAAACTGTATGCTTTCCAAACTAATCTATTGTTAATGGTGCACTAATCAATCTCACTCTCTTTCTTGCTCTCGCTTTCTGTCTCTGTCTCTGTCTCTCTCTCTCTCTCTCTCTCTCTCTCTCTCTCTCTCTCTTACACACACACACACACACACACACACACACAGATACACACATCCTATAATTTGATATAAACTGCATCAGCTGTCAGAGTATCTTCTGCTCTCCTTATGTAAATTGAACCTTGGAAGCTGACTGAGGGTAGACAAACCTACAGGAACTACCCGTCATACTTCCTACCTAACAGACAAAGCCTACCTTCACTACCTACCTTATCAAACCTGACCATGCTTAATTTACTTGGTGACTGATGGGTTTCTAGTTATGGGTATCTTGTAAAAGCGTATTATGTAAATATCACATGGACTGGCACCCTGACCAGGGTGTACCCTGCCTTGTACCCGATGCTCCCTGGGATAAGCTCCAGGTTTCCCCGTGACCCTGAAAAGGAGTAAGTGGTAGAAGATGGATGGATGGATGGATGGATGGAGGATGGATAAATATCACACATTACATAGAACTAGCTATAATACCTATTACAATAACACTGTATTTACTGACATTCATGCATGTATGTTAAATAAAGGTGTGTAAATAAACTAAACGCAAAACTCAAATAATATTTTTTTAACCTTTAATATTGTATATTAACTCGAGCTTGTTGTGACCAACAGGACATGCTAAAACCACAATGTGAAGTCTCTGCGGTTGTTCATTAAAAGGGAAATTATCTCCAACTGGAGTCGTAATTATCCAAGCATATGAAGATAACTAATGACTACAGGAGCAAGAACACCTCCACTGTTGACTTGAGTACACACACACACACACACACACACACACACACACACACACACACACACATGCTGGCACGGCTTAGTAAACTTCATCCTGTGTTTTTCTGTTTACTTTTGCTCTTGTAGATAGTTCACTCTTACCCACAATCACTCTTGTCCTTCCTTTTCTTTACATGTCTCTCTTTCCTTCCTTTCTACCTCCCTTTCTCCTTCTCGGTATGCCCCAACCCCCCTCCCTTCATCATCATCATCATCATCATCATCATCATCATCCTCTTCTTCTTCTTCTTCATTTCTCTGCTTTTGGAGAGGAGGAAGTTGCTTATACTGAACAGTTGCAGCTGGTTTGTTCAGGAATTAATCATGATGATTAATTGGGCTTCAAGTTAAATATCCACAGAGCGACGTCAAGCTGACAGGCGTCACGCTCAAATTGACGCTGTTTTAGAAAGAAGCAGATTGATTTACACAGAAGCCTAATGAATAGCTCTGTGAACCAGGGGAGACATAAACAGGAGTGTGTGTTTTTGAATTTGACCCTGAACAATCAGAACAGTCTGTCTATTGCTCTCTCTCGCTCTTTCTCTCTCTCTCTCTCACCCTCTCTTTCTATCTCTGTGCCATGCTTCCTCAATGTGGTTCCTTATCTACAGTTTGTTTTCTCCTGTATAGACTTTTATTTACATGTGAGTGAATATTAATAGTGGTTGCAGCCTTTCCCTCCACAGAAACAGTGTACTTTGTAGAATTGCTAAACTGGACAAAAACAATACTGCTTTCTAAGAGGTGTTTGCTCTGTTAATGATACAATGCAAAGATCATTAAATATTCATGCGCTAGGCTAATAGCGTGTAGAATTTACACTGAGGTAAGCTTGAATTAGAACAGTTTTGACCACATTCCCAAAATGCATTATGCATTATGTGACTGATTAATATTCCCGTTCATTCAAGATGAATGGCAAACTTACATATAGTGTGTAGACACGTGGTTTTATCTTAATACAGTTTTACCTATACATACACAAATGGTTTGTTTTAAATTAGTTCAGATTTTTTTTTTCATTTTATTGCTTTTGTTTATTTCATCTTGTGCATGTATAGCTAGTGTTGCTATATTATATATAGATCACAGCTCCAGGTTTTTAATCTGCATGTTTTCCCTGTATTTTGCATGGGTTTCCTTTGGATTCTCCAGTTTCCTCCCACTGTCCAGAAATATGCAGCTAGGCAGATTGGTTAGGCTAAGTTGCCCGTGTGTGTGTATGTGTGTGTGTGTACTCGGTGATGGACTGGGTGAATTCTTTTACCTTTTGCCCAGTGTTGCCAGGATAGACACTGTAACATTGACCAGTATTATGTGCTCAGTGAAGATGAATGTACAGCTTTTAAAATTTTGTTTGGTTTGTCTTAGGGCAGCACAGTGGCACAGTGTGTAGTGTTTTCCAATCTACTTCCCCAAAACATGTGGAAGAGTGGACTGCCTATGCTAAATTGCCCATATGTGCACATGGTTTGTCTTAAATTTGTCCAGAATCATGTTTTATTTGTTTCTTTATTTATTTATTTTGTTATCACCTATAATTGCATGTACAGACTGTTTTATTATTATTTATTTTTCGTTTGTCCTGCTGTGTATGATGCTTTATAGCTGAGCAATTCCTGTCATATAAGCCTAACCACAAATGTAAAAAAATAAATTATATATATATATATAATTAATTTTTTTTTAAACTTGACAGTTTGTAGTGTAAAAGAATTTGGAGTTTGTGTGTGTGTGTGTGTGAGAGAGAGAGAGTGAGTGTCGTTCCTGCTCATTGTGTAGACACATGGGTACGTAGGGGAGGAGCTCCAGCCCTGGCATTTGTAATCCATCTATTGTGCCGAGGCTCTCTAGCTCTGGATCAATGCACCGCACTCACGCTGGCCCACAGGTCTGTAACTGAGCCCCTATTCAGCCATCAACTCCCCCCATCACACTCACAGCACAGCAGCATGAGAGCTACAAAAGAGATGGCCAATCCTTTTCTATATTCTCGCCATTTGTGTGTGTCTGTGTGGGAGAGAACTCCCCCTGGAATTTACCCACTTCAACCTTTTCTTAATATGGTTGGTATTTTTAACACCTACACTCCTGTACCAGCATTCATATCATATAACCACATGTTATATATTCATCAACACAATCTGCCTGGATTAGTTACTGCAGTGATTAGAAACTGTAGAAAGAATTCAAATATGCCTCGTATTGTGTTCGTGTCCTGAACACCGTCCAGCTGAAATCCAACTTTTCCTGAACCTTACCAGACTATTACTCTGCCTCTTAATTCTCAGTATATAGTATGTTGTGAGTGAGAGATGATGAAACAAAACACTCCTAATTCATGTGAAAAGGTTGTGGGGAGTGAGAGCAGGAGGGACTTGAGCAGCCAGTAGGGGGAGGTAAGACAAAGGGAACCCCTCAGCAGGAATCCTCTCCCTAGAGCCTTATCTGCATTCACTTCAGTCTGTCTTACACTCACAGAACATCTGGCACTCTTCAGTAATCCTCTGAATTCAAGTGCACACATGTGGAGTGCACGGTTGTGTGTGGATTTTTCTTGAAGGTTTTTGTTCGCCCTGTCTGGCTTTTTTTTTGTGCTTGTTCATGTGTTTAGATGTATTTTTGTGGTTTATATCTCAGTCCTCTTAGCACCTTGGTAGATGGATAGGGTAGCTAGATGGGATGTAATATTGATTTGTTCATTCATTTTTTCACTCATCTTCAGCAGCCTCTTTATCCTGGCCATGGTTGCAGTTGTTCATGGGTTAGGAATACACCCTGAGTGGGACACCAGTCCATCACAACACACCATGCACATAAACATTCACACACTCATTCACAACTAGGGGCAACTTAGAGTAGCCAAGCCACCTATTCATCATATATATATATATATATATATATAGTGGTTGGTCTGGGGTTGGGGGTTCGATTCCTGTCTCTGCCTGGTGTGCATGGAGATTAAATATTCTCACTTTGCTTTGGGGGTTTCCTACCCCAATCCAAAGACATGCATTGTAGACTGATGGGTATCTATAAATTGTCCATAGTGCATAAATGAGTGAGTATGCCCTGTGATGGGTTGGTACCTTGTCCAGGGTGCTCCATTGTGCCCCAAGTCCCCTGGGATAGGCTCCAGGCTCCCCACGACCATGTGTAGGATAAGCAGTATAGAAAATGCATATATACTTAGCAAAAAAGAAATGTCCTCTCATTCAACTGTTTATTAAACTGCTTTTATTTCCAGCAAATTTCTTAACATGTGTAAATATTTGTATTAACATAAAGTGATTCAACAACTGAGACATCAACTACAGAAGTTTCACAGACATTTGATGAACAGAAATGTAAAAATGAGTCCCTGACCAAAGGGGGAGTCAATATTAATAGTAACAGTCAGTATCTGGTATCTCCTCCAGCTGCTTTAAGTATTACAGTGCACCTCATCCTCATGGACTTCCACCAAGGTATTTACAAGTTCTCAATCACGTCTGGTGGGACACACGCTTACATGTAATTATCCACGATCAGCTGTCCTTCCTGTCTCCCTGCAGCGCTGTCTTACTCATCTTACATTACAGACATTAAAGTTTATTGCTTTGAACACATCTGCAGTCCTCATGTCTCCCTGCAGCAGATCTATGGCATGTTCACACAGGGGAGCAGGAACCCTAGACTTCTTTCTTCTGGTGTTTTTCAGAGTCAGTAGAAAGGTCTCTTTAGTGTCCTAACTTATTGTAATTGTGACCTTAATTGCCTAGCGCCTGAAAACTGTTTGTTAAGGACTTAAGGACTTAAGGACTGTTCCACAGGTGGAATTATTTATGGTTTATTCAATTATTTATTAATTATTTATAGTGTGAAATACAAATCGTTAAACCCTTTCCTATATATATCACCTACACACCTGCTATCAATCTGAGGTATCAGAACTTATTACGTATATAATTGTAATTGTAACTATATAAGTGTGTGTGTGCGTGTGCATGTGTTTGCATATGTGCATGTTCGTGTGTTTTTGTGTGTGTGTGTGTGTGTGTGTGTGTGTGTGTGTGTGGTTGTTTGTGGGCGTGGGTGTGTGAAATTCTGGTGCAGGAATCTCCTCTGGTTTTTTTTTTTTTTACCTAATACCTAGATACTTTAGTAGTCTCAGAGGTGTGATACTCTAGTTCACTCTTGGAGTGTCACATTAAGATGTGCACATTGAACCATGTGATTGCACTTTCAGGAAATTGCCTGCGATTAGGAGCGTCATTAAAATACAGGAGTGCTCAGTTCAGTCACAGAAGATAGGACTGCTGCTGGGTTTAATCCTGTTGCAGTCAATCGAGAAAAAAGCAAACATTTATGAATGGAATTTTCCCCCCAATAAGCAGAAGTGACCCACAGATATATTGTAAAACAACAGCAAGATCAGAAACCTCTTATCCGCTGAACTATTACAATTAGTGTGCACTGAACCAATGGACTTAATCTGATCTTGAGAGAGACTTATTGAGAGACACTTATTAGCCTTCCTGTGCTCTGTGTGCCAGGCTCAACTCTTTATTGAAGTCCAAATGGCTCTGACTGTCTCAAAGACTTATCTTAATCTTCCTCTTAATGATTTTTTTACTATAATACTAATGAAATTGTATACATTTTCACATTTTGGTCACAAAACAACCCAGTTATCTTCATTCCTAATGGAGTCTTAGACCATTAAGTGTCATCTTTTAGATCGGAGATTTTCAAAACTGGAATTATGGTCGTGGGTACAGTTGTCAAACTTTATTTATTTATTTATGACCTTCTACTGGCCTCTGATCAGGGTGGTGTCTCGTTACTTGTGTTACTCGACCTTAGTGCAGCTTTTGATACTAT
>JAFFST010055191.1:81512-104273 GCA_022414735.1 Noturus placidus | reverse complement strand
CACCCCCCCCCCCCCCCCCCCTAAATTTAGCACCAGCGGCAATTAGTGGCGAAGTGCTCAGAGCCAGCTCCAGTGACAGGCAGACGCACCACTTTTACAACACACTACATGTGTATGTGTAGTGTGTTTGTGTGCTTGAGTTGTGCTTTAATGCGCAGTGTGTTCACCACTTAAGCTCAGGTCATTGAGAAGAAGTCCAATAGTTTGCCGTTACTACTTTGGAAACATCTCAAATGGGTTTTTTGTATTGTCTTCCCTTGTCATGGTTTTAACCCTTTAAGTGAAGTAGACTGTTTACTTTCATCAACCAGATCTCGATGTATCTCCTTTTTATGTATTTATTACTCTAGCCTTCCCCAAGTCTAGTCAGTGTCTCATTAGTCACATGACTGTACTGCTTGTCTGGTAGAACAAAGGCACATGCTGTATATGAGACCTACCACTGCTTCTTTCTGTTCTACTAACCACACTTTATTGCTGAACAACTTTAACACACTCACTAAAGAACACTACTCAATAACTCACACTATGGGATCATGGACACCCTGCTGGTCCGTACTCTCAGCGATAATGACATTATTTGAATTTGCAATATCAGGAGCCACATATTGGCACAGTAGGGTTTAAACCTCAAATATTTCCTTTACACAAGGCTTGCTAAGAAGTGTTTCGACTAGGAGTGTTGCTTTGAATTCATGTTTGTGTATATACAGCTACACTATCCCAGATATCTTATTTTGTGAGGTAAACTTTAAAAGGATGTTTAATTAGGACACAGAATAAATTACGCTGTGGACTACATTAAAAGAACCGTGTTTATTCAGTGTTGCATGCACTTTTTTTTGACCTGGGACTAAGTGTGTCCTTAATTTTCCAGGAGATCTTAGTGTTATTAAGTTGGCTTCTTCTATTTCCTCTATCTTAGACTTAGCATGTCATAATTGTTTTTACAGATAAATGAAGTGAAATATAATCTTTTTTTTTTTTTAAATACATTGAAAGTCATCTTTTGATCTTTTAGACTATGTTTTGAGATTTCACAAAGCTATGTTCATGCGTAGTGCTGTACATAGACACAGATCACGGATGTGTTCATAGCTGATGTTTATAATACGATGATAGCAAATGGTCTAGAAAAATGGAAATCCGCCTTTAAGGCTTCTGCCATCAATAACCTTCTCCTCTCAGATTAATGAAAAAGAAAGAACATGTCATCTGCTTTTAATGTGATAATATGTATGACACTGTATTGCATCAATGAGCCACAATAATGACTAAACATACAACATCACAGCTCCAGGTTTTTAATCAGCATACTTTTCCTGTATTTGCATGGGTTGCCTCTGGATTCTCCAGTTTCATCCCATTGTCCAGAAATATACAGCAAGGCAGATCGGTTAGGATAAATTGCCCATGGTGGTAATGTGTGTGTGTGTGTGTGTGTGTGTGTGTGTGTGTGTGTGTGTGTGTGTGTGTGTGGTGGGGGGTGGCGCAGAACAAATAAATGAGCTTATGTTTGGATGGAAGTATTGAGATGTAACAGTGTTGGATGCCCAGATTGTTTCTCAATATTGATTCATTTGTTAAATGGCAGTCTGTGACCCCTCTGTAGAAATCCTAACTGATTTTATAAACTTTGACACTGACACTTCTTATCCTTTTTACCATTATGCACAGTTTCTAAAGATATATCCTCCTACAGCTTTCAGGCTATAACCTTTAAACTTTCCATATAGCTTTCTACACATTATGGTTTTATATATATATATATATATATATAAACAAATCCTTCAGAGACGTGATGGCATTATAACAGTTGAAAAAGACTGCATTGATAATTGCTATATCACTCCTTCGTGGTGAACCTGTGCTCATACTCTCCACTCTTCAATGCTTTTCTGTACTTTCATTCTGCTGATCTGTTTCATTTTTCTTTCCCCTTATTAGAAGAGAACTCTCTACTTTTCAGCCAAAAGCCACGACACTTCATCTACTGTCATCCATGTCACCTAACACTCACTGAAAGGACTTAGATCTTGCAATGAGGGAAAAAAAGTATTTGATCCCCTGCTGATTTTGTACGTTTGCCCACTAACAAAGAAATGATCAGTCAATTTTAATGGTAGGTTTATTTGAACAGTGAGAGACAGAATAACAACTAAAAAATCCAGACAAACGCATGTCAAAAAAGTTTTAAATTGATTTGCATTTTAATAAGGGAAATAATGTTTCCACCTCCATGTTTGACGGTGGGGATGGTGTTCTTGGGGTCATAGGCAGCATTCCTGCTCCTCCAAACAAGACAAGTTGAGTTGATGCCAAAGAGCTCCATTTTGGTCTCATTTTGATGCTCAAAATGACCCCAAGAACACCATCCCCACCGTCAAACATGGAGGTGGAAACATTATGCTTTGGGGGTGTTTTTCTGCTAAGGGGACAGGACAACTTCACCGCATCAAAGGGATGATGGACGGGGCCATGTACCGTCAAATCTTGGGTGAGAACCTCCTTCCCTCAGCCAGGGCATTGAAAATATCAAGTAATTACTAAATCATTACCAAGTACTAAGTCATGTTTTTCTTTTTTCCCTCACTGTACATCCCTCTGTTTCTGTTTCCGTCTCTCTCTCTCAAGCCATGATGAAGACATCAGTGTAGTCTCTGGTATCCTTAACATTAACTCCACGCACTAAAATCTGCCAACTCCCTTATAGTGTCGTCCTGCTATCATGTGTTCTTCATTCCTCTTTCATTCCATACATACAAAACACTCCACACATATGCCTTTCAAGAAACTGTCACCAAACTTTCACCTTCTTTCATATTGTACTTCACACTTATATTAAGATATTTTAATTCCCTTTCACAATTTCACCAAATACCACCATGTTTTCTGCACTACATATGGCCATATCATGCAACACCAGCATGGTCCCACATTAGCAAATTCAAAGGAAAGTAGCACAATTAAATTCCCATGAAACGTTACAAATGTTAAGATTATAACCATTTCTTCGGACTTCACCTAAACCACAATTAAACTCCTCTCAGTAACCCTGACATGTTCAAAAATCTTAGACATTTTGCATCTAATCAAATTCATAAAAGTCATTAAAGACTGTTTAACCTGTGCTCCTCTTTTTATTGTTTTTTTTTTTCCAAGCTGTTTCCTCCCACTAATTTCCACATACAGTATTTTCTCAACTAACTACACTATAATCTTTATCATTGTATTCCTTTCTGCCTCTCTCCACTCTTCCTGATGTATGATCTAATGACTGACAAAGCAGTTTGTTTCCTTCTAAAATGAAGTTTGTCTTTCAAGTCAACATATTTTTTTTTCTCTCATTGTGATATTGAGATGTGCTACTCTGCTTTTCTCAGTGAGGAGGTTTTGAGAAAGACACATTTCAGTTACACAAGCACTTTAATCACCACGAATGCGGAGACAGAGGCGAAATGCACGTGCAGAATCAAAGTTTATTATGAGTACAAACAATACATAAAAGACACTACGCATACGAGAACATGGAAAACAAAACATAAACCAATACTTAGGACATAGGAGAGCATAACGTGACAACATAAAGCCAGACAACAAGTGCTGTACAAATCGGGACTTAAATACACACTGGTGCTTGATAACCAGGATGAGATTCAGGTGCAGGTGGTCATGTGACCATGGTGCAGAAGTGCAGTGGCTGCTGGGGACTGAAGGAACTCCATAGTCCCCTCCGGGTATTCATAACACAACCCCCCTAAAGTGCGGCTCCCGAAGCGCATAAAAAGTTCGAAAAGGAGTCCTGGATACCCAGACCTGGATACCAGTCCTTAAATGTCTCAAAGTTCCACTGAGCGTCATCTCTCAGAAAGCTATAACTAATACACTTGCTGTGTTTCCTGGGGTACAGATGCGGTACAGTCTCTTCCGTACCACAGAGAGATGATGCCATCTCCATGGTTTGGTTTGGGCATGGAGCGATTGCCAACGCACAGCCAGCATGGGAAACGAAGCTCAAGGTAGATCCCGACAGGGAAGCAATGTTAACCATTGAGCTAGAGGGGGAAGCGATGCTCTCCACGACGTCAGAGGGGGGAGCGAAGTTCTCCACAAGGTCGGAGGGGGGAGTCACGCTCTCCTTGAAGCATGAAGGGGGAGCGATGTCCTCCTTGTAGCAGGAAAGGGGAGCGACACGTGGTGCGAAGCACGTGGTGTGATGTCTTCAGTGGAGTGACGTCCTCAGCATAACAGGATGCAGAGCAATGTCTTCAGCAGAGCAGGATGGCAGAGTGACGTTCTCAGTGGAGCAGGGTGGCAGAGTAACGTCCTCAGCATAACAGGACAGCAGAGTGACGTCCTCAGTGGAGCAGGGTGGCAGAGTGTCGTCCTCAGCATAACAGGATGCAGAGCAACGTCCTTGGCAGAACAGGATGCAGAGCGACGTATTCAGCGGAGCAGGATGGCAGAGTGATGTCCTCGAAGGAGCAGGGTGGAAGAGTGACATCCTCAGCGGAGAGGGTGGCAGAGGGACGTCCTCCGCATAACAGGATGCAGAGCGACGTCTTCAGCAGAGCAGGATGGCGGAGCAACGTCCTCAGTGGAGTAGGGTTGCGAAGCGACGTGTAAAGAGGAGCCTGGTGTATTGACATCCGAGGCAGAGCAGGAAGGTAAAGCAGAGCGCTCGGCCAAACCAGGGGATGGAGCAATGTCCTCAGCTGAACAGGGAGGCCGGGAGACGTCCTCAGCTGAACGTGGAGACTTAAATGAGAGGGATGAGATTCAGGTGCGGGTGGTCATGTAACCGTGATGCAGAAGTGCAGTGGCTTCTGGAAATTGAAGTCCATAGTCCCCTCCAGAGATTCATAACTTTAATAATAAATCAGTAACAGGAGTGATATTTTCATTTTTTCTCATTGGGTCTCTGGATAACTGAATGGTAGAATACGAACCTATTTTTCCAGACAGATACAAGACTTTCCAGACCTATTAGCTCTATTTAACTAACTTTACCCAACAGCCTTATTATCCATCTTGTTTTTCCAGCTTAGAGCAGTGACTAAAGGTTATGGCAGCTCACATCAGTTTTATTTAGGCGAATACTATACTTTAGATCGCACTTTTTAATCCATGCGAGTCGGCAATTATTTCATTATAAATTTTTCGAGTTAATCCTATCATTAGAATTTGTTGTACTTATTTTTTATATTTACAAACAGACTCATACTTAATTGTACTTATTTTCTTCATTTAAGACAAATTAATTGGTACAGGTACAGATAAATCCTTGGCTATAAATGCTACTAAATCAATATTTTGGTGTTCAGGTCATTTATTAAATGGACTAACTGCGGAGTATACTTGGCCCATGTGTTGCACTGAACACTCAACGTCGTTGATCTTTTCTTCCTCTTTTCCTTTTCTGATATGTAAAAAAAAAAAAAACTGCTTTATGGTATGTTTTTAGAACTGAAAATCTTTGATTTAATTGATTTCTGTGTGCTGCTTTGTCTCATGTAACACCTTTGCTGTAGAATATACATTTTTATAAATGTGTAAAATGTGTTGCTTTGGGTATCTGAGGCATTGTTATTGTGCCGTCGTCTAAGGTGATTTGAGAGAAGGTGATTTTAATGCGCCTCTATGGGTGTCTCATATTTTCATGATCACATTTTAGATTATCTTCAATTGTTTATCCTATTGTCATCATTTTAAAAACAGCAAAAGGTTTATGAATTTGCAGATGTTTAAAATCCCATTCCTGGCAAGAGCTTTGAATTGGGCTCTAGACACTCTAATAAGGGAATGACTACTACCAACACACATTGTGTTTTTTGACATTACACCCCAAAACTCTGTGATTATTTATATTGTGTTGCATTATACCTGCCTACCTCTCTACCTAGTGTTATCACTCAATTAGTCCTCCAGTGTTATAATGTGGACTAGTATGATATAGTACTTGGCCATGCTTGACATAATATTACACACAAGTACTTTCCTTAAACTATAATATTAAATCTAATCGCAAAATATAATAAATGTAGTAGTGTTAAGTGCAATACTGTGAAACAATATTATTTGTAGTTATATATTACTTCAATTAGTTTGTAAAGCCACATTAAGCGTAAGTGTAACACTAAAAGGAATTATTGTTATAGCTTGAATGAGCAGATCATTTGAAAATTTGACAGGCATACAACCAGGGTTTTAAAAAGACCTCTATCTGCCTTCATTAACAATAATCAATCAAGTTATAATGAAAAAAAAAACAGTTATTATTACATAATAAAACTATTAACTACCTATTATACTGTTAATACAATTAGTACTGCACTTGCATGTAAGTACAAATAATATACTGTACAAACTTTGGTAGATAGAGCTAAAATGATGTCTGGTACATGCTCTCCTTGCAGTGAAAGCTCATAACTATGGTTATGTGAGCGACGCTAATAGCAAGCAGTTTAATAAAAAAAAATCATTTAACTTTCTCTGGTTCTGTTGTTTGTGACAGAGTGTTACAAACTTTTCTGTTAGTTAGTAATTACCCCAGTCACTCCACTGCAATATTCAGTGGAGGATAATCAACTAGCCACCATGAGCTAACTTGAGATTCACATATTGAGACATAATATGTGTACTCATTAATACTTAAATGCTGTTATGATTCAATAAATTTCAAGCTAGCCACCGATGTTGATGTGCTATTTCTAACAACATATTTCTTTCTGGTAGTAGTTAGCTAGTTAGTATGGGCACTATTGTAATTTATCAGCCTATAACATGATTCAGGAAACTCCTTTATACAGGATAACTATCTAGTATCTAATAAAAATTTAGATCAATAATTTCCTTACATATATATAAAACAGCACGTTCGCCTCACACCTCCAGGCCATGTGTGTGTGGAGTTTGCATGTTAAAGCTAAAGACCCACCTCTTCCGTCAACACCTAACCAACTCATAAAAAAAAAAAAGCACTTACACCTCCACTCTGCGCACGTTGCTTCGTCTAGTACTCAATTAATGGATCTTGTATAGTAGCACTACTTGTATTGTTTTCTGCTTTATATCACTTTGCTTGTATCTCTCATTTGTAAGTCGCTCTGGCTAAAAGCGTCTGCTAAGTGAATAAATGTAAATGTAAATGTATATGTTTAGAAGGGCGTAGAGACAAGTTCTGCCTAACTAGAAAGCATGCAGAGGGATGGATAAATCTGAGTAATGACCAATTATTCATTTGTTCATCTCAGTTTCTCAACTTGGTAGATAACATTTACATTAAGATCCCCTTAACTGACATTACTTACTACGTTATTTAAAATAAACAAACCACAATCGAATAATTGAACTTTACACATATGAATTGATGGTCTTAAATAATAAATAAAATAAGCGAAATATTAATCAACACCTGCATTAACCGATATTCCTACTATCACTGAGAAAAATGATGTTCACAATGACCAGTATGAACAAACACCTTAGTTAATGTGTTTGTGGTGGTGAACTGGGGAGAAAAAATCAGATCTGAGCAATTTCCTGGAGACCAGATTTAATTGGACGGCATAGTTGGAAATGTATCATGATTTATCATCAAATGTAGTGAATTGTGTAGAATTGTGTAAAATTGACAAAGGCATAAATATCAGTTCGGTTGTAATATGTATTTCATATATGTAACAATTATTTAACCCAGCTATGTAGCAGACAACAAGCAATCATTTGCAAAACAAACCCAAATTTATTGAGAAAGGACAGTGTCTCCCTGCAGCATTGTTCTCTTCTCATGATATAGAACGTAGCTTTGATTTGGTTTTATGATCTTATCAAGTGCCTGGAGAACACAATTAGAAAGAGCAAGCTAAATGGAGGATGGGTACGATGCGTGAGAACTGAGGCACAGCATTACTGAACAATAAATAAAAAAAAATCTAAAGTTTAAAAGAAATCTATAACAAGGTTTATATTAAAAATAAATAAATAGGGTGCCCATTTTATAAGACTTTTGCAGTCTATTCACACACACACACACACACACACACAGTATATATAGTTTTGAAAACAAAAGACGTCATTTTAAAATTCAGTTCTCCCTGTACTATATTGAAAACACATTATTAACACATTATTTGATGGTTTTTTTTATGTTTCTTTGTGAATTTAATTTAGTTTTTGAAAATATACATTCATTTCAAATCTGATGACTGCAAAATACAACAAAAAATGTTGGACAGTCGACTGTTTTCCACTGTGTAACATGACCTTTTCATTTAATAACATTTAGTAAGAGTTTGGACGCTGAGTGAAGACACCAGTTGGTTAAGTTTAGTAAGTGGAATTTTCCCCCATTCATCCATTATGTATTTCTTCAGCTGCGCAACTGTACAGGGCCTTCATTGCCTTATATTGTGCTTCATAATGCACCACACATTCTCAATGGGAGACAGGTCAGGACTGCAGGCAGGCCATGCTAGCACCTGCACTCTCTGCTTACATAACCATGCACTTGTAACCTGGGAAGAATGTGATTTGGTGTTGCCCTGCTCTGGATTGCAGCAAATGTTGCTCCAAAATGTGAACATATCTTTCTACATTAATGATGATCTCACACATGTGTTAGTTACCCATGCCATGGGCCCTAACACACCCCCATACCATGACAGACACTGGCTTTTGGACCTGAAGCTGATAACAGCTCGGATGGTCCTTTTCCTCTTTGGCCTGAAGAACATGACGGCTGTTTTGTCCAAAATCTATTTGAAATGCTGACTTATCAGACCTAAAAACACGACTCCACTGTGCTACTGTCCATCTCAGATTGGACCGAGCCCAGAGAAGCTGGCGGCGCTTCTGGACAGTGTTGATGTACGGCTTCTGCTTTGCATAGTAAAGCCTTAACTTGCATCTGTGTATGCAACGGCGAATGGTGCTGAATGACAAAGATTTACCAAAGTATTCCGAAGCCCATATCAGGGTCCCCATTACAGACTCATGACGGTTTTTAAGACAGTGACATCTAAGGGATCGGAGATCTTAGCGCTTTTTGCACCAAGATTTGACCAGACTCCTTGAATCTTTTAATTATATTGTGCACTGTAGAAGGTGAAATGCCCAAAATCCTACCGATTTATCTTTGGGGAATGTTGCTCTTAAAGTGTTCGATTCTGATGCATCTGTTGGTGAGCCTCGACCCGTCCTCGCTCTTGAAGGACTAGGCCTTTTTTGGAGGCTCCTTATATACTCTGATCAGACGATTTCCTCACCTATTTCAAATCACCATCTAATGTCAACTCGACACATCGCTATTATTCCTAAATTGCTCCTGTCCCAACTTTTTTTGCAGCGTGTTGCATGCATCAATTTCGAAATAAATTACATAAATAAATGTTACATAAATGTTACAGAAAAATGTTTGTATGTCAGTAAAGAAATCAGCATGTTACTCAAGAGACCACTTTGCAAACAAAAACATAATGAAGGCTGCTGGGGTTTGCTGCAAAATAAGAAGCAAGTGCAACAAAGGGTCGTCACACCAAATATTGACTTCATTAATTATTGTTTACTGCTCTTTATAGTATTATTTTTAAATGTAGAAACATTTCATTTCATTATTTTTGGAGGTATCTTTGCTCTATAGCATTTCTTTGTACAGTTAGCCTACACTAAAGTCTTCAACAACTGATTACAAGTGACTTAAAATTATACTGGACGACACGGACCAACAATATGTTGTCAATCTGAATAAATGATCAAAGATGTAATCCTTCCATGATCGCGTATACCAATTTAGGACTGTATTGTCATACAGAGACTGGAAGTTAAGAGATTATAGCAGAGTTTTTTTTAGTGTGTATTCTACAGGGTTGGATATTTATTTTGTCATTGAGCTATGTTTCATTAGTCTCAGGAGAAATTCTTACATCTAAATATGATTTTTACATTTAAAAATGAAGTAAATGAAGCATAAAAATTACATATGTTTAGTTCAACCAACTGAAGTTGGGTTAGCTAAAATAGATTGGCGAAAATTTCTCAGTGATAATGTTCATCAGATGCTCACACACTGTGTTATGGATGGAGACGCATTCATTGAATAACTAGAACTTTATTCCAGTTGCATCTGCTGACATACAGTAAATGTGTTAAGTGTTTAAAAATAATGTTTCATAATGTAAATTAGCATGCTAGCTTTACACATTGGGTTAGCTAGCTAAAAACACACTACTTTGAACCTACAAAGTTAAAACAAACAAACAAACAAACAAAAACCTAATTCAAAAAGTGTAGACAAAGTTCAACATGTATAGTGGTGACATGTTTACCAGTGATTAGTATATTAATATTTGAATCCAGTCTCCGAAATTATTATCTTAATGAACTTAATTTACTTTTCTTTTTGAAGATTGAAGTAAATCATGTTGTTAAGACTTAATCTTATTGTCTTAGTCTGGAAAGAGAAGAATTAAATTAAATTGGGATTATTTAAAAACATCCATATAATGTGTTGCCTTGTTTTAAAAGTAGTTCCAAGGAATTCTTTTTTAAAGTGTCCATTTATGCCAAGAAGATTCATTTCTGTTTTCTGTTCAGCCAGTCATTTCCTTCCAGCATGAAGCTGTTTGAGTTGGCAGGCTGAGGATTTTGGGGTACAGGGCGGCAGTTGTGTTCTCCTCACTGTGTGCTGCACCTGTGGAATTTCCTGCCCAAGTTTCCCCCTGGCATCTCTCTGTTTTTATGCAACAGATTTACTGAATCCCAATCTAGTGTGCGTTAAATAGCAAGGCAGTATAAATACAGACATGGTTAACGCAGTCCCTGTTGTTGATGTCCTTTTTTGATTTTTCATCCCTTTTCCCACTTGCAATTAATAAAACAAATAGCAAAAAGTCAGATCACTTTTTGTCGAATATAGTTCACAAATTGTACCTCTTTATTTTTCTACAGTGCAGAGTCAAGAAAACCTGCCTATCTGTGAATTAATTAACATTCCACATGTATACAACTCTAAATATTGGTTGTGACAACAGCAAAACATTTTTATTTGTGGAAGCTTTAATTATTCGAATATTTAGAGAATTTGATAATATTTGGAACAAAGCAAGATTCTTTATTGAAGCGTTGCAGGTTCTGGCTTCCTGTCTGCTCGTGTCAGATTCTCAGCTGAGGTAAATGGTGGTGTCAGAGCTTTAAAATGAACGCTGTGAGAAGGAGGTGAAAGTCTGATATAGTGTATATAGTTCTGCATTGGTGTTCATTATTTTCAGTAAATAACCTGGTAAATGGGGGTAAATTGATAGAAAAATAAGACAAATTCAGCTCACTGTCAGTTCATAAGTTCTCTTCTGCATGTCTGTTTTTTCTCCAAACCAAAATGTTAAGAGATGTACAAAGATTCATAATTTCTTCATAATTTCACAGTAGAACCTCTTTCCTTGACCAGAAGGTTCACCAATTCATTTACAGTCTCAGCATATGAAACCGATGTTGACTTTGTAGGACATTTTTATTTTAAAATTGTTATTCTTAAAGTAATCTTAAATGTTCTGCCTGCCTGCAGTGTCTGGTCTGTTTTGCGTGGATATGGTAGACCTTTTGACCAATTCATGTCTGCTTTTTTAACATAATTTGAGAAGTCTCTCTCCCCTAAAGCAACATGTCTTCTGTTCTACAAGATGAAAATGTTTTGTTCGGAAATGAAAATGTCTCCCCTGTCCTCCATCCCATTTGCATGCAGGTCAATTCCTGGCATTTTCTTTTACTAGGAGAACAGATCCTTGCAGGTTGTTTAAGTGAAAATCTTACGCAATCAAACACTAGGGCAGTTACAGCAGGTGACTAGCACTCAGTAATTACAGTGTGTGCAGTCTGTCAGTGGGATTTGTTTGTAGCTGCCCTTCAATTTAAAGACAGTAAGTAGTTCCTCAGTTGTATTCACTTGCTGGGAGACATGACTGCACTACCTCATGACTCCCCATATGATCAGAGAGATTTTGCACCAGAGTGTTCAAAGGCCTGACAGGCACACTGCTGGTGTCTACTGTGGATAGATCTAAAGCAAATATTGCTGTGAGGTAGTCTACGGCTGCTCGCGGAGGAAAGTTCGACTTATATGGAAATGAAAGAATATACAATATTTCCCTTATTTCCTCCCTCTCTCTTTTATATGGAGCTAAAACAAATGTTGATATTGGAATTTAGATAGCGCAGATTTCCCCCCATCATGCTGAGAAAGCGGATCATGTGTATTTGTGTCTTCAGCAGAATTCTCATGATTCTCCAAATGAAAAGAATAAAAATAAATTTAGAATAACATGGTCGAAATGATCAAAGACAGCTCTGTCCTGTGAAGCTCTGCATCGTGCATTTCTGCTCCACATATTTATATTCTCTTTCTCACTTTTCCATATTTTTCTGCAATTAAATCTCTTTCAACATACCCGGTTTGTTTGAATCATATTGCACCACCAATCTGGAGGAACAAAAGGCAAGCACATGCTTCTTTTCATATGTGTAACTGTTTCTGAAACACTGGCCATACAGCATGGTCCAGTG
The DNA here is from genome assembly GCA_022414735.1 of Noturus placidus. Lineage (NCBI taxonomy): Eukaryota > Metazoa > Chordata > Actinopteri > Siluriformes > Ictaluridae > Noturus > Noturus placidus. Next base: position 91,718 of record JAFFST010055191.1, on the reverse strand, counting down.
CTTTCAGGAATGAACCCAAAGAGCTTGATTCTCGTCATATCATGTCAAATGTTAGCCCTCATTTGTTATAATAATATTTTGGACCGTAAGTGTCTTATCATTTATGCCCACCATTGTGAGAGTCTGTTAAGTAATTGATGTCAGTATTTCAGCCTATACTATAAATAGCTTTCATTTACCACGGGTCAGAAAATAGCAGTGAATTAGCACTCATTTTAAAAGGTCCGGACAAATAGATGTGCAGACACTACTGTAATTCTTTGTGTAGGTATGAATACGAAAGAGGGAGTGATACAGGAGGGGAGGCTTTTGAGTCTTTATTGCACCCGAGAGTGTATTTGGGGAACTATTTGCATAAAGAGCAAATCCCCGCAGTCCTAACCTTAAGAAAGTGGTACGGCAATGGCTCCCAAACAAAAGCTCTGCCAATTAAAGCCACTCTTGCTACTGTCTGCAGTCAAGAACACTGCTTCCCAGTAATGACTCAGTCTCTCAATCTACATGACAGGATGTCAGCAGATCTCTCTGTGCTCAGGGAGCAATCTTAATTGGTGAAGTCTCAGGAGAGGCTGTGTTGGGATGTGAAGACTGGGGTTGGTGCTTTACAGTGTCTTGCCCAGTGGTTTATTTTGTGACCTAGTTTCCTTGTATAGGATAAATGCATATTCATTCACTTATCTGGGCATTTTGACAAGGAAGCCAACAAGAAAATGCCCAGGAGTAAAAGAGACAAAAGCAAAATAATAATAATAATAATAATAATAATAATAATAATAATAATAATAATAATAATAATAATAATAATGATTTGGGGATATTTTGAATAGTATTGATGCTTAGAGTTTAGACATAGCAGAGGAGGATATGTTCATATGAGCAAGCTATTGTAGAGCTTCAGATTACTCACAAGTGGAGTTAACTGGCAAACCAATGATGCTTTAATCAAAGGTTTTACCTACGGATGTTCTGCTGGATTGATATTGGCATTTTGATATATAGTATGATTCATTCATGCATCTTCAGTAAGTGCTTTATCCTGGTTAGGGTTGCAGATCTGGAGCTTATCCTGAGAACACTGAACACACCCATTCCCACACTTATTAACACCACAGGGCATTGTAGTGTAGCCTATACACCTACCTGCATGTTTTTGTGAGGTGGAAGACGAATGGTTAACCCGGATGATGTCCACATAGACACAGGCAGAACATACACAGAAAAGACACAATCTGTGCTTTATTTATTTATTTATTTGTTTGTTTGTTTATTTATCCACGAATTTGTGTAATGCTGAAGCACAGAAACTTCACATGTGAATGATCACATTTTTCCCTCGTCAAACGTGCACAAGTGCTGTTTATGCGTCACACATATTTCACCTATCATATATATTGTTTTTGCATATACTCATATGTCTGTTCTCGTGCAAATTTTATTATCACGTTAATTTTTCGCATGTTGGGTGTGTGGTTTCATTTTTAACATGTGGTTTTCTGACATGAGTAATAAATTGAATTCACATTTCAGGGCATACCATGGTGAAATCCACTTTCGCATTTTTTTAACGTGAACAAATATGATGAATATAATCACATGTGAAATACGTACAATCACATGTGAATTGTGGGTGTGATTTTTTTTCTGTAAGAGCAGAGATGCTGAGCAAGAATGTAGGGTGTGTGTTATATTAAAGCCTGTCTGATGTTTCTTATAAATCGGAAACAAAAACTTGCAGAAAGTCAGCTAGGTTACTAAGAGGATGTCAGTATTGAATCAGTACTCGGTACCAACTGATATCCGTTTTATATGGAAAACCATGCCTAGACCGTGAAAGGTAGAACATGTGTACTGTAGGAAACCAGACCCGGTATATATACTGTGCAAGACGTGAAGCAGGAGTAGATTTTAGCCTGAAAGAAATAATAATTCCCTTTGTGAGACTGAGCACAGACAGCACCAATGAGGGCATTCCACTAACATATCGTCAGTCTTTCTAGAGCATATGCTTCCCAGAGTTCTTTAGCTTTCTGATGTGCTAGCTCTCCTTGACTCTTACCTAATGAAACATCCATGCTTAATGAGTTTTTAAATATCGCCACCTCACTTCGTTGTCAGTATGGTGAGCTTTTAATTTGCCGAGCAATTAAGTGCAGGCTCTCATCCATCAGCACTGGTTTGTCTAGCAGGAACCTCGCCGCTGTTTATTGATGGGTTTCTCTGAAACACTGTGGTTAAATTAGAACTCCCATGGTGGAGGTCATTCCACCAGCTTTGGGGAGCCGGCGTAAGACTGACGCTGGAGATAAATTGTTAGCCGAGGCGCTTATACCGCAGATGCCTGCAGATATTAGCAGACATGGCTGGGAAGGTCTTTAGCTGGTGTGATGAATATTTCTGAGTGTACATAGGTGCCATGCGCCATCTGTTTCTGGCGGTGAAAAATTCTACAGACATCCAAATATTCTTAGAATGTATTGAGCAAGCATTTAAAAGGTATTTGGAAAAATTTAGAGAACTGACTAGCTTCACAGCTTACCTATATAAAATATCTTACCTTTTTGTCTTACATTGCAGTAAGAAAAGTCGTGATGGTTTAAGGGTAAACAGTAACAAATCCTCCAGGGATTTTCCACTCCAGGGCTTCAATAAAGACATTGTCATGGTTGAGACAGATGAAAAGGCATTCATCTACAACACTGATGTCAAAGATGAGTAAATTGATCAATATTTGAGCAGATTTGAGAAGTTATTTTGACCCAGGTGACCCCAGCATAAGTTGGTACTGCTCTTACAAGGCAGTGCTTTGCAGTCTTTCAGGAATACCCAGAGTGCGACTTACACTAATACATCCCCATCCCTCATCTCGACAGACACCAGACGATGGGAAAAATGCCGGGGAAGAATATTCGGTCTCCCTTGAGTAGCCTGTAATAAATTACACTTTCATCCACTGAGCGAACTGCTTGAGATTCAATCCATCTCTGTTTTTTTCTCCTTGCATCCCTCGCTCTTCATTCCAGCTTGGCTGTCAGAAACCACCTGGCCATGGTTTTGTGTGTACCCAGTGTACCTTTAGTCCACCATTGCTGATAGGGGAAAAAAAAATACAATACCAGAGATACTGCATCATCTCTGTTATGACACTGACACCATTTCAATGATCTCCAAGTCCCAAAGACGATCCATTTCACATTGTTTCAGTATTTCAGGTCGTATTTGGTGTCCTCACGTTGTTTATTGTAAACATTGAACAGCTAGGTCTGTTATTAATAGTAAACTATGTTGGCGCGTCCTGATCTACTCTGTAGTTTTGCTCAATCGGTCGGCAGTGGGTTGGAAAAGCACACATTTATATGAATGAAGCAGAATTCAGAAAACATATTAAGGCATTTTCTAATTTAAGTCTGATTTTAGAAAGTGCATATTAAAAACTTTGACAGGCAGAGTGAGGCTGTCATTCATCTGCTCTTCTTTTCCTTTCTCTCTGTCTCTATTTCCTTTTTTTCCCTTTCTTTCTCTTTCTTCTCTCCTTAACCTTCCTCTGATTCATGCAGACTTATCGCCCTTGGGCAAACCCAGTGGCATTTCCATAGCAACCACCTGCCCCCTCCAGCTCTATGGGTGCAGTGGATCAGCAATTCTCTCACACGCTCTTTCTCTCTCTGTCTGTCTCTCTATTTTGTTCTCTTTCCTTTCTCCAGTCCCCCCTCCACCAGCACCTGTCTAAGGCGGGTATCAGCTTCTTTAAAACGTGCATAATTCTCTTTTGTCCTCAAGTTCTCTGGGTTCTTATCCTTCTTTTCTTTTCTTTTCTTTTCTTTTCTTTTCTTTTCTTTTCTTTTCGTAAAACACAATTTTTCATGGCAGCCCAGAGGGTGGCTAGCTTTGGATATGAAGTTAGAGGATAGCCTGTTTTTTCCCCCCTCATTAGGAGCATGCATTGCCCCTAAATTGATTGAAGCTCCCTTCATCCCTAATGTTCTACTTAGTTGTAAGTTAATAGAAGCCTGAATGATATATACATATCTCAATATATTACACCATCCGCTGCTGCACTAGAGCTACTACTCTAGCACATGCTTAATAATGAGTGTTGAATGGGTTAAAAGGCTAGCATGCACTCTGCACAGTTTGTCTGAATGGGACATTTAAAACAAAGTTATTAAGGATGCAAACTGATTTTACAGAGTCATTGTGTGAGATATGCTTGACCTGCTCTCACATGTATGTGCACACATGCAGGCAATTGACACACTTACAAACACAAAAGTAAATACAAATGTTATTTGACTCTCCACTAAAGTCTTGACCCAGACTGAGCATTACTCCTGGTATGAGAGCTGTCATTGTATGCTGTCTCCCACTCAGAGTGCTTCACCAACTTTCAAGGACTTTGAAGAGTTGCTGACACTCTGTTTTACTTTCCCCTTCAGCCTCTGCGTAATGATAAGTGGGCAGTTACCTGCTAAACACTCTGGGTCAAATCCAAGAGTGGACTGCTCCAATTTCATTCTTTGAGACTGTTGTTTCCTAATGTCTGTTCAGCAGTAAGCAAATATCCAGAGTTCAGAAGGTAGTCAGTACACCATGATGCACGCCATTGTCGTGAATCCTTATCACTGCTTGATGAACTTTAACATACACAAAACGTGCTCTTAGACACTCACCTACAATGTGTTCTCTTAACTGTAAAGGCAGAGTAAACTGTATTTTGGCATTTTGCGTTTCGAAGCAAACATTACAGACTCGATAATTAGTATTGGCTACATCGTGTGCTATAATCTACGAATAGGATATTCCCGTTAATGTAATTATATCAAACAGAAAAAAAAGCCGAGCTTCATTCATTTGGTATTATTGCCATTTTTTCTGCATGTCTGGTATTAGTTCATTTAAAAAATGTCATATGACTATACTCACAAGCAAGTATAGTTTATTCACAAATTACATTCGTGGTCTGAAATCTGCAAAATCAAGAAGCAACCCTTTACCACATTTCTATAATATTTTATGTCACTGCCACTCAATTCCCTAAGTGTAGCGTTAAGATATGTCATAGCCGGAGTATAGGAAATCTAAGGAGTCCAATGACTTATACCTGGTTTCAGATGGAAATATAACTGTGGAGTGTGACCTGATGGTTCTACTGCAGTAAAACATAATGAGCAGAGCATTAAAGCAGCAGCACTAGATGAAGTTAATGGAGCTTGAACTGAGCTCCTAATTGCCTTGTCTCTGTAACATTTATTCTGCTTCAACAGGACCAAGCAACAGAGGGTGGCTATCCAGGAAAAGATAGAGGTAAAACGCAGTGGAGGTGACAGACGAGGCATTATGGCGCACCAGAGCAGCAGTTCAGCAATGTGACACTGATCCATTACTCTCTTATCTGTCAAAATAGAACCCACATAACTAACATACTATTTAACAGCACAAATGAATGGTTCTTGTTCTGCCAGCACACATGCAAGTTTTTGATGGGGACCATGGAGAAAAAAAAACCAGGTGCATCACATCGCACTTGCACATAGACATTAAAAATGCTTTTAGTGGATGAGGCACTTAGCTGACTCTTAAAGCAGAGTGACACTCTTTCTGTGCCCCTGTGATGGGTCTACACACTGCAATTACACACACAATTAGAGCCTCACCACCGCTGCATTGGGATCTGTGTGAAAAGTGTGTTTTTCTTCATGTATGTGTTTGTGAACATGTTGGGGTGGGGGTGGGCTGGATCTACAATGCAATGTGTGTCAATATACATCCCTTCTTCCAAGTAAAAACTGTAATTGTAATATTTTTCTATTTACTTTTATTAATCTCTAAAAAATAACTGCAGAACATCCGAATGTGAACATGCACACTAGTATAAAAACGCTAAAACATTCTTGCAGGAAAAGCAGGAAATGATGGTTCCGGTATTGCTTTTTGTATGTATATATGTATGTATGTACTTACCTATCTCCAAGTACTGTACATGCTCATACTGTTCAATATATGTGTATTAGGGGTGTAACCTAATGCCATTCAGATTTTGTATTCAGATTGCAAACCTGGAAGTGGGCGTGGTCTGTACCGGAATGTTTTTGGGTTGTTTTTTTTTTTTTGGTTTGTTTGTTTACTGTAAGATTTGAAACACTAAGAAAGTAGTTCTGGAAAGGAGAAGTCATTTTCATTCACAAATTATAACAAAAAAGTTTCAGAATAAAGTTATATTTATAACCCAGTGCCTTGTGGACCTGTGGACCTTCAATCATCAATAATCTGTTATTTAGGCTACACTTGACCACAATAGCCAATTTATAATATTTGACAATGTGTATTTTTTGGATTTGATACATTCCGTAAAGATTATAAACATTTACTGGACATGCTGTCAGACTGTATTATAAAACTACAACACACAGCGCTGCTGCAAGTCAGAATAGGATGGATTCTTCAATTCCCGTATGATTTTATGAGAACATTTTCTATTCATTAACATTCATTAAAGCACAACAGCAACATGTGCAATGAACATACAAATTTGTCAATTATTTTTTGAAACTAAGTTCATTTTCGTGGAGCGCACCACAGAGATATGCAGCACTGTGAACAGCATGCACTCTGAATGACCTATATGGAGCAGTGTTTCAATACATGAAAGCATATTCCTTTTGTTATGGTAGAATGTTTAGTTTTTATGTTTATTATGAAATTATAGTTTTATTTTGGAGCTCAGTATGGCAGTGCTTAGTTCCACTGTTAACTAAAACTATTAACTCATTAGCCCAGAAAAGACTGAGAAAAAGATGATCTCGGGTTGGAATTCTGTTGAAACCTGGCAACCCTCCACACAAGTTCCAGCAAGCTTCTCTTTAAAGCTCAACGTTAAAGTAAAAATGCTTTTGTTTCAGGCCCTGAAGCCTAATTTTATTATATGTATGTATGTTACTTCAGGATGATTCTGTTTTTGTATTCAGTTGCATACCCTGATGTGTAAGTGTGTAGGATCACAACATTGTTACACATCTGGCCAATGTGAGCCACACTGTCTCTTTTTATAAGACCTGGTACTCCAGTTCTGAAGGTGCACTGTCTGTCAGTTTGAACAGTTTCCAGCTCCAACAACGACTGATACAGTACAACCCATGAGATAATGATTGAGCCCTTTGTGAGATGGATCAGCTTGCTTCGAAAGCAGTGACGGCTTAAAATTATACCAGACAGCGGGTTCTCTAAGGTGGGGGTTGAGAACCTGTTGTGGGAAAGTCCTGAAGGCTTATTTGCTGCTGGTCTCATGTAAAATAATGGAATAAGTCTTGCATGGGATCACTTAATGAATATGTGATGAATAAGATTTTTTTTTAAATCTTTCAATGATACTCTACACATTTTTTCCCCCACCAATCCCACAGTTCAAAACATGGTTTGGAAGTTGAAAGCACTCTAACATGATATCAGCACTGTCCAACTGTGTACATAATCTCTTTACATATGTGTAAAGGCATTATCTCACTTTCTGTGCCTTCAGTTGTGTGAATTCAGTGTGTGCATTATACCACAGTGCCATATGGCTCCATGTTTAGTCCCTGGCCCCTGGCATGGGGTCCCTTATTTAGCGGATTAGCTGCACAGTCATGGGCTTGGATCCAAAGCCTCATGGTTTTATGATTTCAAAGCCTTCTGGGTGCAGAGGAAACAGGCTTTTGGAACCTGAGCCAAGAACTCTTGGTAGACTGTTGTGCCTGACACATTGCCATGGAAGCGGCAGGAGACCAATCTAACAACATTGTTGATTACTTAGCGATTAGTCAGTGGTTCCTCCAGAGACAGCTATTAGTGATGACCATGCACACTGAGAGAAAGGGAGAAGTTAACACAGTATAATTATATTTACAGCGCTACAGACCGTGATGACATCTACGCCTCATTTTCCAACTTATGATCATGTGACATTGTGCTGCTTTGCTGCACTAACCAAATGTTCTTTTATTAAGACACATTGATTTGCATTCCCTGCAATATACAATGTGCAGAGATAGTAAAAGACAAGTGCCCTCTGTAACCTGTCATATTGCTGCTATGTGTTAATATACATGAAGTTCTAGGGTTGATGCTGAGTAAGTATGATGAGGGCTCCCTCCTCCACACTGCCTCCTCTGTGTTGCCTTGCTGTCAATCACGTTTCATTTACTGCAGAAACCAGAGGCTCGTGAACCTGCTATTATGCAAATGGATGCACAGTGATACTGTTTTGATAACAGCTCTTGGTCAGCCCACATCCCAAAGCAAATGCTTATTACTTCATGACTTTTGGAGAAAGCAGGCATGTGGATTCCAGTGATTTTCATATGTGGGTGTATATTGCAGTAACTGCTGTATGTGCCTGGAGATGGACGGGCTGTGCGTTTCTTTGCATTATGCATGCATGATGCCCAAAGAGTTATTGACAGTGTGTGTGTGTGTGTGTGTGTGTGTGTGTGTGTGTGTGTGTGTGTGTGTGTGTGTGTGTGTCAGTATAAGTGGGAAGTGGTCTTTGAGTGTGTCTCTGTGGCACTGTCTTTGTGTGTGGGTGTGTGTATTTGTGTGCATGTGTGTATGAGTGAGTCACTCTCTGTGCTTGACCCTGGCACTGCCTACACAAACAGACCCAAGCTAAGTGCTTTCTTTGTAATGGCATTGTATTCGCTCATCATTTGACCTTCAACCTTGCCAGAGCTTCCTCCTTCTCCTCTCCACCACCTTTTTCAACCCTTGTACTATTTATACTAAGTTCTTCACCAGCCTGCTATCCCACACATACTGGATGCTGCAATAACTCTGTTAAAATATGGCATATGAGAACAATTATACTCTGAATAACTCTTAAGCTGAAAGATGTCTGAGGAGATTCAACTTTCTGTTTTTCACATCATCCACAATTCAAATTCGAAATAAGCGTTGCATTTGTTATACAGATTTAATCAAAGAAAACTTTTTTTTTTTTTCAGGTATTATTGCTTTTCATAGTAAACAGCCAATAGGTGGTGCTGTTCTGTTTTCAGTGTCGTGGAGCTGGGTGGAGTTGCATACCGTTTGGCAGCTGCTTCTACCCCCCACTCTTTTTCTCCTCTGTCTGTCCTCTCCTCTAGGAGTGATGTAACCCCTCAGTGTGGGCACATCACACACACACACACACACACACACACACACACACACAATGGGAGGGGCTCAGACACAGAAAAGGCAGCATTGGGTGTGTGTTTGTTACGATGCTCCCTCCCCATGGAGCACTTGGGTGAATGCCTGGGTGTGAATGGGGGTCAGAGGCAGTGGTGGCCTCTCGCTGCATCCCGCCAAGCCTCATTTTCGCACATTAATCACCCCCATTCACAGATAATGAGCTCCCCCTCAGTAGCGTTTAACCGCTCTCCCTGTCCTTTGGACCTGCTCATTTGGACCACAGCAGGGGGGATGGTGTCTGCTTGTGTAATTCCAATCAAAGCTGTAAACAGGTTGACCATCTTATCTGCTCCCGAGCAATATGACAACAAAGAGCAGCTTCTTCAGTGAATCTGTTTCCATCTCTCTCTCTCTCTCTCTCTCTCTCTCTCTCTCTCTCTGTCGCTCTCTCACACACTCTCTCTCTCTGTGTGTCTCTCTCTCGCTTTGTCTCTCTGTCTCTCTCTCATTCTCTCTTTCTCTCTTGCTCTCTCTCTCTCACTCTCTCTCGCTCTGTCTCTCTCTCTCACTCTCTCTCTGTCTCGCTCTGTGTGTGTGTGTGTGTGTGTGTGTGTGTGTGTGTATGCTGTGTATGTGTGAGCGTGCCTGTAGACAGGTGTGTGTTGAATGTGTTGCTCTAATTTCCTATGTACTATAATTGCCTGAGGCATGGCTGAATAGGCTGGCAGGAGGAGGTCAGAGGTCACTTTCCCTGACTGCTGGTTTTATTTAGACAAGCAGGAAAGTGCATGTCTAAAAAAAGATATGACTCCCTTGAGCCACAAATGCTGAAGTGATCTATTGAATGATGAATTCAGGTGACTCTAGTAGTGAATTGCTCTAAAAGAGCTCGTGTGAATCCCTTATAGAATCCCTCAGGTGAGGTGTAATGTGTCTGCCGTGTGAGAGGAAAGGTGACCATTGACCACTTGAGTAGCTCTGCATGCATATCAGTGAGAAGGGAGTTTTATATATATATATATATATATATATATATATATATATATATATATATATATATAT
>JAFFST010055191.1:67651-79995 GCA_022414735.1 Noturus placidus | reverse complement strand
CACACACACACACACACAGCCTTTCTCATTTGCTAATTTTGCTGCTTCCCAGCCTCTGCAATGTATTTGTATTCTCTCTCTCTCTCTCTCTCTCTCTCTCACCTCTCTCAGCTCTCCCTTCTTCAATGTGTTCTTTGATGACTTCCTCGCTCTTCTGCACATTTCACATCATTCTCTCTCTCTTTCTCTCTCTCTTTCTCTCTCTCTCTCTCTCTCTCTCTCTCTCTCTCCCTCTCTCCCTCTTGCTTCTCTGATGCAGTTGCCTCCTCCTGAGATGGTGGTTATAAACAGTCTGCGGGTGCCTGTGGAAAAGACCTGGTTCATGCTGGGGAAGCTCTCTATCTATCATTTGTTTGCTTTCCCTCTTTTTCCATCTTATAAAGGATGAGAAGGGTTATACTCGTAAATACACATCTTAAGAAGCCTTCACTGTATGCCTGAAAGAGGTTAGGGTGTGCTGCTTCAAGGCCAGTCGTTGCAGTGTGCTGCTTCAGGCCAATCTTATGAGTGAATCAGTGTTAATGTACAATCAAGATCAATTTGATTTGGATAGCGCTTTTTACATGGACATTGTCTCAAAGCAGCTTTACAGAAACATATAATTACAGGATACAGATTTTAAGTTTGTGAATTGATCCCTATTGAGTGAGCTGTTGCGATGGTGGTGAGGAAAATCTCCCTAAGATGATATGAGGAAGAAACCTTGAGAGGAACTGGACTGTAATGTCCTTGTGAAATTGATATCCAAAACCATTTCTATGGTACTTCAAGTGGCACCATCCTCAGCGAGCTCCAGGCTGCACTGCTTGGGGTCGTCCTCAGTGGTAGAATGTAGTCTCCAGTTGATGAGCGCTCCATCCATAGGTAGGGAATCAGGATGGATCAGTCAGGTCCAGAGAGCAGAAAGGGTCAGGAACACTGGCATCTCCATAAAATCATGTGTAGCTTGTCAGAAGGAAAGAGGGAGGTAAAGAGAGTGAGAGATTGTTAGGTATGCTTACTATCCCATAATGGACAAGACTGTGTACTTTGCATAAAAGAAAGTCTATTCATTGTAAGCTTGAGTAAAAAAATACGTTTTCAGCCTTGAATAGAAATCTAAGATTGTTTTTGATTTCTTCTATCCAGGTGGAGAGATAGACTTTTCTAGCCTCACTAAGATATTTTCTATAGTAAGCTCTCCTTCCATGCTGTTTGAAATACTACCAGTTTGGTTTCACGCCATTAATTTTCTAATTGTCGACTGGTCTGTTTTAAGGAGCATGTGTGATCATTATACCAGGGTGCTAGCTTTTTATCTCTAGTTTTTTGTTGTTGTTTTTTTAAAGTGTGCAAATATTATGATCAATACGCAATTCAAACGAGATGAGATAATGGTCTGAGACAACTTCAGACTGCGGAAATGTTACTATATTTTCTATGTTTAGTCCGCATGTTAATATCAGGTCAAGAGTGTGGCTACCATTATGAGATCAGTTCTGAGCTTAAATATGTTTGATCTGACTCAGTAAAGCTCATGTGGATCTGACTCATGTAGTTACATATTGCATTTAGAATTCTATCTATCTATCTATCTATCTATCTATCTATCTATCTATCTATCTATCTATCTATCTATCTATCTATCTATCTATCTATCTATCTGTCTGTCTGTCTGTCTGTCTGTATGTCTATCTATCTATCTATCTATCTATCTATCTATCTATCTATCTATCTATCTATCTGTCTGTCTGTCTGTCTGTCTGTCTGTCTGTCTATCTATCTATCTATCTGTCTATGTCTATCTATCTATCTATCTATCTATCTATCTATCTGTCTGTCTGTCTGTCTGTCTGTCTGTCTGTCTGTCTGTCTGTCTGTCTGTCTATCTATCTATCTATCTATCTATCTATCTATCTATCTATCTATCTATCTATCTATCTGTCTGTCTGTCTGTCTGTCTGTCTGTCTGTCTGTCTGTCTGTCTGTCTGTCTGTCTGTCTATCTATCTATCTATCTATCTATCTATCTATCTATCTATCTATCTATCTATGTATCTATCGTATTTGAATGGTGACCCAATGTTAGTAACTTTATCTCTGTACACCACCACAGTGGATGTGAAATGAAGCAATCAAGGTGTAATTGAAGTCTAGACTGTCTTTAATTCCAGGGGTTTAATAAGAATACGGCATTAACCTTTTAAGAACTACAGCCATTTTTTTATTTATTTATTTAACTCTTTTTCATTTTATTGTATTTATGTATTTACCATTCTTTCTCTATATTTTCACAGGCTCAAAAGTAATTGGACAAACTAAAATAACTATAAATATAAGGATTCTTTTTAATACTTGGATGCAAATCAATTGCAGTTATTGACTGCTTGAAGTCTGAAATCCATGAACATCATCAAATGCTGATTGTCCTCCCTTGAGATGTTTTGTCAGGCCTTTATTGCAGCCATCTTCAGTTGCTGCTTGTTTGTGGGTTCCCTACAGTTTTATTTTTCAGTAAGTGAAAAGCATGCTTGATTGGGTTGAGGTCATTGGACATTTATCCATCCATCCATCCATCCATCTTCAACCGCTTACTCCTGTTCAGGGTCGCGGGGAACCTGGAGCCTATCCCAGGAGGCATCGGGCACAAGGCAGGGTACACCCTGGACAGGGTGCCAGTCCATCGCAGGGCACAATCACATACACACTCACATTCACACAGCATTGGACATTTAAGAACATTTAATTTCTTTGTCTTAAGATGCTGTTGTGTTGCTTTCGCTGTATGTTTTGCATCATTATCTATTTGTACTGTGAAGCACTAACCCTAACCCTATCTGTTTTTCAGCATTTGTCTGAATCTGAGCAGAAAGTATAGCTCTATACAAAATTCATCCTGCTTCTTCTATCAGCAGTCACTGGTGTGACCCAGATCCACTGGCATCTATACATGCCCATGCCACAACACTTCCTCCACCATGTTTGACATATCACGATCCCTTCCTTTCCTTCTCCATACTCCTCTTCCCATCACTCTGGTGCAATTTAATCTCAGTTTCGCCTGTCCAAAGTATTGCAGTATTGCGCAGGCTTTTTAAAAAAAAAAAAAAGAAAAGAAAAGAAGATTTTTTTTAGATGTTTTCTAGGGAAATTGTTTCTCACTTTTCTATTCTTGAGTGATACCAGTGATTTGCATCTTGAGATAATCCTCTGTATTTAAATACGTGAAACTGCTTATCAGTCAATTGATCCAATTACTTATGTACCTGTGAAAATGGAGGGACTCTGTAAAAAGAGGCTGTAATTCCTAACAGTTAATGCAATATTTTTTCCAAAACCTTGAATTAAAGCTGCAATTCTACACTTCATTCACATCTTCATTCATGTAAAAAAATGGTCACTGTCCAAAGACTATATATATATAGTGTGTATATACACATATATATATGTGTGTGTGTGAGTGTGTGTGTATACACATACATATAGGGCGTTTGGAGAAAAGATAAAGGCAGTTAATAAATGGAGCAAGCATGCTCGTAATAAGTAGATGATATAGCAGACTGCTCTACAGTAGTTGTACTGTAATTACCATTATAATGAGCTTCCTTCTAATAAGGATGCACTTAATTATGTCTGCTCAGTGCCCTCTTAATTCAGATACACTTACACACAACCCTTTCTATTAGATTACGCTTACCCTTCTTCATAAAATAATGCATATTACTAGCTTTTATTCTGTCAAGGGTTTCATCTTCTATGTACCGTCTGTCTACTCGGTGTAACAGTGAACTAGCGAGCAGATTTGAGCTCTTCTTATATTTATATCTGATTCTTGTTGGTTTTTACAAGAGTAATGCTTTTCCATTCATCCTCTATGAGTGACACGTGACAACTTATCCTCAGTTCCCGAGACTATGTCAAAGGTTGTTATTTTTTAAGACATCTCACTGTCGTCTCACTATTTCTGAGTGAACCTAGCTCTCATGTCTTCTTTTTGAGCCAGTTTAATAATACACCATATTCAAATGTGTGTGTGTGTGTGTGTGTGTGTGTGGGTGTGTGTGCGTGTGTGTGTACACATTCAGAGATTGCTACAAGTAAAGTCCCCAGTAGATACAGACTATATATACATACGTCATATGAGTGAGTTTTGTGTTTCAGTGTTTGTTGACTGTATAGTTGCTGTAGTGGAGGAGACTGTGCGTATTTCCTGACGAAACTCCAGATGAACTGTGTAGAGTGAGTCTGAGCTCCAGGCATCGACATGTTAAAAATATCTAGCAGGCCGCAACGAGCAGAGCGATGTCAGTTCCTCCACTCCCTTCTGTGTCTCTCAGGCACACGCCTTCTTCTTGCGCTCATCGCATCTTCGTTACATCTCCTCCAGGGAGTAGTTGAGGTGTGTATGTGTGCTTGTGTGTCTTTGTTTTAGCTATAATAAGACCACACTGGCATTAACAAAGTTTGAGGTATTGCTTTCACTTGCAGCTTTTCTGTATATTGACAAGTTATTATTTACAGATAAGCAACATGTAACAGTTAATGCCAGTTATCAGGTAGTGTTATATGCACACACACACACACACACACACACACACACACACACACACACACACACAGTACATTGAAAAAGTAATCAGTAAGAGGAAACATGGCCCTAAAAAAGACGTAGTATACTGATGTTTTTATTTCTGCTTATGTGTTTATTCTCCAAGGGGATTATGATGTTATTTTGAATATGCTGTCACAGCATTAATATCAGTCTGCGAACACAGAAACCCACTGAAAGGAAGCCAGGTTATTCAGAAGAACAAATTTTTCCTCCCTGTAATCAAATTGAAAAAAAAGTGCAGTCCTTTTACCTTGTGATAGTCAAACGCCACGTCCAATCAACAATGAGCATGTGATGTTCAATAAGGAGCGACCCTCAGGGGTATAATTATACTTAATTGAAAGTATAGGTAGATAATGTGTCAAAATGTAATTAAAAGTTGAAGTATCCAGTCGAATATCCTCAAGAGAAAATAAAACATCTGCTATTTTTAAATGCATGTTTGAAACGTTTTTAGCTGATGAAATGAAGTAATGTCATGTTTTGATGTGAAAACTTAATTGGTATTATCTTTAACTGTTACATGATATAAGCTATGTTTGTTTTGTCTGTACACATCACTGTGATTTGTGTGAATTTGATTTACTGCCTAGCCAAGAACGTTAGCTACTGGGATCAATTTACAAACTTAGATATCTACAATTAGTAATTATTCACCGCCTTTGTTTACTTTGGTGAGCCATCTTTGGCAGCTATTACAGACATGTGCAATCAGAGACAATAAAATATAAAGAATAGTTTTTTTTTGAATATTTTTTCAAGGCATTGTACAATTACTGCACTCATTCTTTCTTCTCATAATACTCCCCACTCTCTCTCTCTCTCTCTCTCTCTCTCTCTCTCTCTCTCTCCCGCTCTCTCCCCATCTCACACTCTCTCTTAATTCCTCCCTTTTTCTACTGTAGTTCCCACTGTTTTTACTTTGAACATCAGACAGGGCTTTAGCTTGTCATTCTGGCTGCAGGCTCCTGCAGGATCTTTTCATTAGGAGCAAGGCCTAGCTGGTGGAGTGATCAGGATTTGCTCAGTAAACATTACCTCATACGTACCCCTGCGGGGTGCAGGCCTCGGGTGGAGGGGTTGCCGTGGGAACGCAGGAGCACCATGGCCCTGATTAAAGATAGCTCGCTATAATGAGGGGACAAAGAAGGGAATGCCCTCACTCAGGCACCGGGTCAAAGGCACAGCCTCCCCACAATAGGTCAGCCTGTCTGAAGTCTTCCCAAACCATGAGCACACAAGAGAGAAAGAAAGATCTCAGTTAGCGCCCAGAGAAATGGGCATAGGTTAAGGAGGGAGCTGTGTGAGTTTTGTGATGCTGAGGTAAGTTTTATGGCGAGGCCTAACAGCACATAACAGGTGGAGGGAAAATTCAAGAGGTGGAACAGGGCCTGGGAGAAGGATGGTGTTGAGGGACAAGGGGTGTGAGAAGAGGTCTTGGGGTCATGGCGAGCTGAATGTAAAGGGGGCACTTGTTCTGCTCAGAAAGCTCCCAGAGTTAAAAGATCGAGGAAGGCAGACTAGAGCACAATGCTGAGCCATGAGGGACAGCTCAGTGAAACACAATGCAATTACTCCCACTGTGCCTAGAAACCACGGATGGATGGGAAGACACCATTTTACGCTTGTAATGCTTTTCTGTCCAGATGCACTGCACAAGCAATGTTGCACACAGTATGCTTATTGACGGAGGGAAAAAAATATGCAAGGAGCTCGCACACACGTACACGCCTTTGCTTGCAGTACATTTCAGCAGCAGACTCGACGGAGTTGAAATGGAGTAGAAATAATCTAAAAGCACTTGATTTGAACTCAGGGAGTGCTCTCATGTGTGCTGTGTCATGCTGAGTTGTTAAGCTGTACTTTAAAAAGCCCTCGCTTCTTCTGTGCTGCAGTCCTCCAGACTGGGCAAACAGTTTCTTTATTTTTATAGTGAAGACTTTTGATGGAGATAGCAGAGGAAATGATGTGTGTGCTTGTGAGGGAAGGGGGGGATGGGGAAGGCAATCTCTTCAGTGCCACGATGAAAGCCCAAAAGAGGTGGCGAAGGAAACCACGGGAATGTTCTGGGGTTGCCACGGTGATAGAGAGGGCCCCCTCACAGCACGACTTTCACAAGTTCGGAGGCTTTATCTGTGAGCCGCAGCACTGGGCCTCAGGCCACCATTCCAAGAGCACACACACACATACACACACAACACAAATAACACAAATATGCACACAATTCATTTTGCATCAACTGTATTTCTAGTAGAATGCCAGCGCTGTACATCACACACATGGAGCCATCACAGTATTCATTAATTTGGCAATATTTGTGCAACAGAGTGGTGATGGAGTTATAGTGCACATTCCATACGTATGGTGTTTCTCTATTGCAGTCTGACAAAACTCTCCAACAGATGGAGAAGAGACTGAAATCAAATAATCGGTAGTGAAGATTGAAGGTGAGAGCTAATGATGGTGGAAACAAGTTTAGGATAAGTCAAAAACGACTGGTCTCTTCTGGCAAAATGACATACCGCGGTGGGAAGGTGGTCACACAGAGATCATGAGAATGAGAAGGACGACGGTACTGACAGGTCTAGACATATGGACCAATAGGAACAGCAGTTTCCAATTCATACACCTATAATGTAAGTTTAATGTATATTTATAAATGATATTCAGCTTCAGTTTGTCACTTGCGATCCCTCATTATTATGTTTTCATATCATATGATCATGTCTTCAAATACCTGTGTGTGTAGTTTTTTTTTTTTTTTTTTTTTTTTTACTAATTTGACAACACTACCAAAAAACTAACAAACAATAGAAACCATTACAGAAATTCTAATGGTTTTCACTGCAAATACTATTACAAACCATCAGCTAACCATTAAAACTATTTCCATTATCCACCCTTAATGTTATCCACTAGACATAACATGCCACCAATAGAAAGCAACAAATTACCATTAGAGACCAATAGAGACCATTACAGTTTCCATTAAAATCAATACAATTCCCATTACAACCATTAAATTCAATACAAATTTTGTGAGGATTTCTATTGTATTTGGGGGTGGGGTTAGCAGGGAATACATTCCCTAATGGCAGTGTGTTTTTAGTTTATAGTACAGTTTAATGCAATATATTAATTTTAATACTTCTCACATTTAGAACCAATTCAGTTTCTATCGATGACTGTTGACTAGTTAAAACAGTGATCGGATATAACATTGAAAAAATACTCTGATTGCTGATAAAGTGTATTAGCTTAAATGTAATTAATGAATTTCATTCTGGAAGCCATTATTATTGTTTCTTGTCTAATTCACGTAGGAGAACTATAAAATCTTGTAAGTATGAACCAATAGGAAACAAGAGGGTGGTCTGTGTTATTGTTTGTCTGAACAAAATGACCACTACTTACTAATTCATTTGAATCATTATTAATAGTGCTTGTAAGTCCCAAGTGGAAAAAAAAAACAATGGAGCTAGCTCACATTAGGACTACTTTGTGTTCAAAACCACATCAGGACAATCCATAGGCATCTCATTTTTGCTTCACGAGAATAGTTTTTAATAATACTTTTTAATACTAAAAACTTATTTTAATAAACCAACATAAATTTGATATTTCCAACAGGAGTCAGCTGTGACAAAAACTGCTTTTTTGTTCTAACACCTGATTCAGCTGACACTAATGCAATAAGATGTGGTATTAGCTCTGCTGTGGCTCAGGTGGAAATGAAGGTTGTACACTAATCGTAGGGTTGGTGGTTCGATTCCTGTCCCACATGACTCCACATACCTAAGTGTTCTTGAGCAAGACAGTGAACCCCAAGTTGCTCCCGATGGCAAGTTAGCTTTGCATGGCAGCTCTGGACAGTGTGTGTGTGTGTGTGTGTGTGTGTGTGTGTGTGTGTGTGTGTGTGTGTGTGAATGTGAATGAGACACAGTGTAAAGTGCTTTGGATAAAACCACTAATGTTAAAAAAGTGCTATATAAGTGCAGACCATTTACCATGATGCTGATTTATGTTAACATGATGTTGTTGCTTGCTATTCGGCCACGAGACACAATAGTGATCACGATATCACACCAAACCTACTCTAATTTAGGGCCAGAAAACTATACATAAATATACATAACATAACAGAATTATGGTGTTGTCTTAAAGTTTTTAAAAATCTTATGAATAGTGAGATACACAGTCAACTTACTGGGCCATGAAAACTAAATGCCAGTTTAGTTCAGTAAAGAGTCATAACACAGCATTATATTAACAATATATCATTTTTACATTAGGAATATTTTTTTACAAGAAATGACATGAATTCATTAAGCATTCTTCATCAATCGATCTTATTCAAATAGCAAGTGGTCGAGGTTAGCTTAGTTCAAATTCGTCGGTGCAGAACCTCTCAAACATTGTAGAGCATTGTGATGAAAGTTTGATACGTTGCTATGGAGCGTATGCTTATGACAGGACTTTGATATTCAACTAGGCTGAACTGCACAAGTGTAACATCGACTTTAGTCTTCCAGGAAGGAAAATAAATCTAATATCTGATGTACATATCAAAATCGCCATACCTACTAAACATTGGCTCACACTGCCATTCACATTGACATACACAGATATCTAGTCTAGCTGGATTAATGGACTAAGACACAAACAGTCTGAGAATACACACACACACACACACACACACACACACACACATAGCTGTTTTATATTCATTGCCAGTCACAGACTTGCAGCAGGACACTGGCAGAGTGCCTTTGTGTGCAGCCTGCCATTACAGCTTGGCACGGTGCCAGGATCGACGGGCAGTCAGTGGGTCAAGATGACAGCAATGTAGCAAGAGCAGCGAGATGCCCTCAAGAGGCAGGCTGAGTTCTCCACCCAGCTGAGATCTCCTCCCCTTCTCCCCCCAGGGGGCAGGTTACTGCTTGGGCTTACTGCTTCTCTGTCCCCCCTGGAGGCCTGGAGCTGCCAGTCCTCTCTGCCCCAGAGCTGCCCTCCCTCTGCCAGCTTGGCACTCTGCAGTCCCTGGGCAGTACTGGCTATCACGGCCAGCTGGCTGTGCACATCCACAAAGAAGAGTTTTCATTGGTAATTTTTCTGCGAACAACACACACACACACACACACACACACACACACACACACACACCAAACACATAAATGTTTTTGAAACAATGACATTTTCCACTCGTAAAACCTTTTGGTCACATTCATGGAGCCTTCACGTATTTCTCTTCAGTAAATTTACTCGAGCAAATATTTTTTTTATGTAGGATCATACACGTGTATTTGTAATGCTTACAGTGCTTACAGTGAAAGAGATTATTCCTCTATAGGATTTTCCAACGCACCCTGTGATGCATGACACTCTGTGTGGCTGGCATTTCCCATTCAGTATCCAGTGGCACATGGTTGAGGATTAGCAAGAAGGACATGGCAATTCATAAAGCAGCCTCAGCAGCTCTGATGTCTACGTGTAGACTGGAGCTTTTACAGTTAGCCAGGCAGGAGTCCGGCTTGTGGCTACTTATGCAAACCGTACACCACATCTGAATGAATAGCATTTATTCAATAAAAATGTCAGTGGTTCCTCAGAGTTTCAACAGCAGCAAAGGCAATTTATCTTAGCAAGCAGACTGATCCCCTCTTCAGGTTTGAATAAAGACAGTAGCTTAGTGTATAAAGGTCTTCATAGACTCCGAGTGGAAGAATTGAAAAAAACACAGCGTTTGAATAAGTTTGAGCCCAGCATTGGAGTTTTTAGGTTTTTTTGTTTTTTGTTTTTTTTGGCAGTTCTTAGGTGACCCAGGAAGAGAGGGACAGAGATGAAAGAAGACCCTGTGTCCAAACCTTATCAAACATTAATACATTCTGCCAGCACTGGCAGCAAAGAAGAGAGGAGAAGTAGGTGTTAGATCAAGCACACACAGACACACACACGCACATACATCTCAAATGTTTCATCACGTTCCCCAAGAGTTTGTGATTGAGAAGTTAAATTAAAAGAGAACTCTATCATTTTTAGTTTAATCTGTGTGCGGTACGTGTAGTAAGTGCAAGTGTGATTATCAGCGACAATGATTATTTTGACGTTTCCCTGTACTGACAAAAGAAATAGAGTTTTCTCAAAATTCATTCATAATAGGGCACTTCTCAGGGTGGTCAATAAAACTTTCAAGAATTCCTCAGGCAGCGTTAATGATAAATGAGGCTCTAAATCGGCATGAATCTTCCTTTAAGTAATGAGACTACAATTTGTGGTTATGTTCCTCCAACTTAGTCAATAAGCTCAAAGTAAATATTTTAGTGGTTCACATTTGACCTAATGATGAAAACTAAGCAAGAACTAAGATGTTTTGCATTATGGGTCCAGTATTTGGTGAGTAAGGAATAAAACATGACAAGACGTGTTGTTATAGGAAAATAATCAACAACAGGGTGATGTGATTCAGGCCCAATGAGAGTGGTTACCAGCCTGGAGTTGATCATTTTTCGAAATCCCAAAGTGTTTCCCAAAGGGCAAGTGGTGGCTTGATGGTTAAGGCTCTGGGTTACTGATCGGACGGTCGGGGGTTCAATCCCCAGCACTGCCAAGATGCCACTGTACCCTTTCTGCTCCAGAGCCACTGTATCATGGCTTGCTCTGACCCCGACTTCCTGATATGCAAAGAAAGGAATTTCACTGTGCTGTAATGTATATGTGATCAATAAAGACTCATCATTATTCATTCCACAGCAATTTACCAAAGATTGCAAATAATAAACTAATTTACACAAAATTGCCTGTGGGGCTTTTTAAAAGTTTATAGTTGCATTTAATCTTGTAGATTCCTGCTATTACTTGTATAATAGTGGCTATAAACAGTCATTCCCTTATAAGTTTCTTTTTTTTTATTCTATCTCAAAGTTAATAAGACCAAAAACAACAACAACAACAACAACAAACCTTCAGAAACCAGATAATACAAAGTCCTCTATCTTAAAGACTTCTCCATAGAGGAAACTTTACTGACTGTAGCGCTGACACTTTAGACTCCTTCCATAAATGTTGCACAAACATCTCCTTATGGAAAACTTCACCACAGTATTTCAACGATTAGAAGTTATTCTTTGTTAAATAACATTTTTTTTTTTAATTCATTTGTTATTAGCTTTAGAGTATGTATTTGTTATTAGCTTTAGAGTATGTATACTGTCTGCCATACTAGTCCCTGTGAATTATTTGTTGCTATAGAAACAATAACAGGAGTTAAACTAAGCGCATTAATATACAGTAAACCTGTGATCTGAATTACAGCTGGAACTACTGTCAGAGCCATGCTGTGAGTCGATACCTTCAGACCGTTCAGACATTCAAAAGCAGTGTACGCAGTAAATTCGAATGATGGTTAGTTCGGAAATCTCTCATGTCTGTCTCAGCAGTTTTTGTTAGATTGTAATAGTTGTTGTTTACTCGCATTATGTACTCACATATTTGACCTTTTCTTTGATTAAGTTCAGCAACTGCCCTTAGACGTCCACTAGACGTGTGATTTGACTAATCGGATTTCAAAAGTGTGCGTAGTGTATGAATGTGAGTGTGTATGTGATTGTGCCCTGCAATGGACTGGCACCCTGTCCAGGGTGTACCCCGCCTTGTGCCCAATGTCTCCTGGGATAGACTCCAGGTTCCCCGTGACCCTGAAAAGGAGTGAGCGGTTGAAGATGGATGGATGGATGGATGGATGGATGGATGGATGG
>JAFFST010055191.1:42043-49543 GCA_022414735.1 Noturus placidus | reverse complement strand
TAACCACCTTTACCAGATTCATCCCATGTTTATACTTTAATCCCAGGTAAAACATTATTAGCAACATGCATAGCCTGCATGTTGACTTGCTATACTGTATGGGGGAAAGGAAACAAAGGGAAAAGAAAGATGGAGAGTAATAAAAGGCAAAGAAGCAAAGAATGAGGTGAATGGTTCTCTCGCCTTTGCTGTGGCTATCACATTAACTGGAGGATTTGAGGCAGAGAGGAAATAGTCTGTGGGCTCTGTGGATTAATAGATTACTTACATGTGGACACAGGTATTTAGAGTTAGCCATTATGCCCTCGAGGCATACAAAAACTAGAAATGGCATTATACAAGCTCACCAAAGACAAATAATAACTTATTAAACATAATAACAAGAGTTTAAATCCAGTTAGATTTGGATAAACACCATAGCTTTGTAGATTCTGAGTAAGACTTGTATTGAAATCATGAACGAGACTGTTTGTTTGTTTGTGTTTTAACGCCACGCCAGCTTCGATGGATATTTTCATGACGAGAAATGTCTAAGGAACTCTATATATGATTTTTTCTAAATATATTTTCCCCTACAACCTCTAAAATTGCATTAGGTTTGACTTTGTTAAAAATTTCTTCCCAAGTGTTGACTCTATAAAAAAAAAAAAAAAAGGTTTCTCACTGGGTTTTCGACCAGTACAGTCTAATAAAACATGTTTCAAGGATAATGGATTCTAGCAGAAGGTACATGTTGCTGAGTCTTCTCCTAATATTCAAAGCTTGTGTGTCATCCTGGAGCGAGCAATTCGACAGCGGGTGTAGACGATCTGGTTCCAGCGATTTGAAAACAGAGAATGAATGGACAGTAATGTTTCCTGAGGTGCATGCACACATCTCTGTTTACAGCTTAAACAGACTTGATATATTTCTTACAATCATGTTGTTCTGAGAGAAAGCGAAATCACCTGCACCTTATCCTACTGAAAAAAACAGCACAGGGATGTAAAACCTGACAAAAATGAAGTGAAAATCAGATCAGATGCCCTTAAACACCGTATGTAAAACTAAGGCGTCTATTCAGATGTCAGACTCCAAATGCCACTTCACTGACAGTATTTTCCTGGGGACGACATAATCATAATAATTAGACAAAAACAAAACGGCCTAGTTAAAACAAATCAACAAAATCCTTCTCCCAGACAAGAGGACACTTTTCAGTTTCTAGGCTATCATATCCCCTCATTTAAAAGTGGCAAGTGCAAGAATTTCTGTTGTTTAAGCTATTTGAAACGAGCCACACATTGCAAATCAGAGCAGCTTGGCGGTTGGAATAAAAGTAGTTAATTGGTGCAATACACCAAGGACATAATTATCTCTTTATATAACTGGCAGTCGTTTAATTGCTGGTAATTGTTCTCCAAACCTTGTGCAGAAGTGATGAAGACTAGATGGTTATTGTGCATCATGTGCTAATCCTGCCATTTAGGCTCTGCCATTAAAGTGGTGGGATTAAAAAAAACTCCCAGTGGAAGAAAACAAAATGTAAGTGCCCCCCCATACACACTCACACACACACACACGCACACACACACACACACACACACACACACACACACACTGATATAAATGCTCAGTCATTTGGCATATTCATAGCAGTCAGTGCAGGGTTCCTGCTATCCCGTGTTCACTGTTAATTATTGCCACATTGTAAACCCAGTCTTGGCGCTCCACAGGAAACAAACACTGATTAACCTGATTGTAGTTGCTGTGTCCAGTTGAAGTGTGTTGACAGCTAAACTGTTCCCACCTTCTAACCCCATTGCCCTCTGTGCCTTGTAAGGCAGATCAGTGTTAAATATGTAAATACTAGATGTCTGAGATACCCACACTTCAGAATCATTCAGCTCTTTAGAGGCTTCAATATGGTTTTAAATACGGCAGTACAGTACATATGATATCACATATTATATAACAGATATTTAATGACCTTGTTAATTTCACTTAATTGAATTGCAACAGTGTGGATAATTGGAAGCAGATCCAGAACTCTGGTGTATGATTACATTTGGCGGTTTATGGGAAAGGAACACAAAGAGCACAGAGTAGTGAGTTTTGTTTCCTTATTAGTCAAGTATTGCACCTTGTTGAACTATTTGAAGACAGAATGAGAGGAAAGGTCAGATCCACACCCTCTCATTGCAGGAATCTATGATTATATTTTTAATTATTTGTATAAAAATATCTGTGCATGTATGTCAGGATTTTTTTTTTTTTTTTTTTTTTTTGCTTTAGCAAAAATTAAAAAGAGAGAGAAGTGGAAAGGAAAATGTATTGTGCATCTTCCCAAACTTTCATACGCATGTATTATGAATTCCTCCACATTAGGGAGATAAAAATTGATTATTCCGTCTTATATGTTGACTTTGTTACCAATATCAGGACCTGTTTTTGTTTTGGCATTTGTGGCAATTCAAGCTATTTTCAACTGTTCATTTCAAATGCCTGGCTAAATCATAAGCATTTCTTAAGCCCTTTTTACAATGTTCTGTCTGTGTCTGAGTTTATAGTTGAGTCCATAAGGGATAAATCACATTTAGGCATGAAGGTGGTGTTCAGTGCAATCTTATTATCCATGCCACTGACTGCTAAAGCTATTAGAAAATAAGAGTGTAGTGCTCAGTGAAGGGGATAACTAATCTTACTACCTCAGTGGTTCACAGCAGAGGCCTTTTAGTACTAGCAAAAAAGTGTTAGGCTTATATCTAAGTTGTGAACACATGGGTATCCAATGTATGAATCCGGCATTTCTGTTACAGAGAGTATACTTTCATGGTTTTCTCATGATACCGATACAGTGTATGAGATATGCTTAGATGATATATCTTTACAGAGGGTTTTTCATTTCTTGACTTTTTCAATCAAACAACAAATTCAAATTCAGTGGGTATACAGGTACACTCTCAATGTTTTATAAAATTTATGAAAACCTTTCGACCAATGAGATTCAAGAATTCAACAACATTGTGGAATAAAATAACATTCTGTGACATTCAATAGCACAGTTATTTCAGAGATCATGACCATAAAGTACATTTATCCCAGTATTATGTTTACATTTATACATTTAGCAGACATTTTTATCCAAAGTGACTTTTGATAAAACAATTAGAATTACAGGGGAACCACTGTATTTCAATTAGCACGTTCGCCTCACACCTCCAGGGTCCAGGGTTCGAGTCCCGTCGGGGCCATGTATGTGTGGAGTTTGCATGTTCTCCCCGTGCGTTGGGGGTTTCCTCCGGGTACTCCGGTTTCCTCCCCCAGTCCAAAGACATGCATGTTAGGTTGATTGGCGTGTCTAAAGTGTCCGTAGTGTATGTATGTGATTGAGCCCTGCGATGGACTGGCACCCTGTCCAGGGTGTACCCCGCCTTGTGCCCGATGCTCCCTGGGATAGGCTCCAGGTTCCCCGTGACCCTGAAAAGGAGTAAGCGGTTGAAGATGGATGGATGGATGGAATTAGAATTACATATATTCAAAGTCTAATCATTCGCTTTGACACTTTATTCACTAATTAGACTAACTACTTAGACACACTAACTGCCAGATAATACTTTAGTGGCAGTTAAAGTATTCTTTCATAGATAAAGAATTGTTATGGCACATTCCTATAGGAATATAGCCTTAACCTTCAGTAATTCATTCAAGTACAATAACATTTTCAGTGAAAAAGTTTTAAAAACAGATTTTTAAAGGTATTTTCAAGGTAGTGTAACAGAAAGGCATTTTTTGTGACATCAAGATAAATACCATTATATTTACTCTAGAAGAAATATCCAACGTGGGCCCGCACGGCCAGTGTCTGTTGAATGAATTAGAGTTCACAAGAATCAGAATAGATTCTGTTATCAACCATTAATCATCCATTAATTTACAGATCAGAAATATCACCCCTAATTGATTTGGCCTGCTGATTTGTTTCGATTTCTTGTTACGTCATATGTTTATTCCCTCCAAATACTGGCTGTTAATGAACAGATTCATTAAGAGGGGGCATGCCTAAATGAAAATGACTCTAAGCATGGTGTTGCCAGATACATGTTGGCAGGGAGAAAACCGAATGTTAGGCTATAATCAGCAGGTGGTATAATGGGCAGCTCAGTGTTGGTCAAGCGGGTAGGAGAATGAGAACCTGTCCATTCAAGCAGTTCTTATGGCCAAGTTGTTAAATACTGGAGCAGGGTTAAAGTCAGAGGTATTCGGCATCACTCAGAACACATCGTAGCCTCTGGCAGACCAGTTACCGCAGGATTTCTTTTTGTAGTCCATTCAACCCACAGTTGTTCTTATTGTCCTTGTTCAGCATACATATTTCCAGTGAACACAGGCAGTGTGCCTGATCTTTTTTAAATGACAATGTGTCATTACAAACTGGAATATAAATGTTTGTTGTTTGTTTGTTTTTTACACCACATTAAATATTTGACCTTGAATAATTACCATAAAGGGGCGCACGGTGGCTTAGTGGTTAGCACGTTCGCCTCACACCTCCAGGGTCCGGGGTTCGAGTCCCACCAGGGCCATGTGTGTGCGGAGTTTGCATGTTCTACACATGTGTCGGGGGTTTCCTCCGGGTACTCCGGTTTCCTCCCCCAGTCAAAAGACATGCATGTTAGGCTGATTGGCGTGTCTAAAGTGTCCGTAGTTTATGAATGTGTGTGTGAGTGTGTATGTGATTGTGCCCTGCGATGGACTGGCACCCTGTCCAGGGTGTACCCCGCCTGATGCTCCCTGGGATAGGCTCCAGGTTCCTCCGTGACCCTGATAAAGGAGTAAGCGGTTGAAGATGGATGATTACCATAAAGTTGAGTTTAATTGTAATATCATATTGCACATTTTGCATAGGACAAATCGAAGAAGAAAAGGCTTAACAATTTGATTTCGGAGTGCATGAGAACATTCTTTTACATACCAGCAAATGTCTACAAAAAAAAAAGGCATCAATATCCTATAACAGTTGATATTAGATTCCAGTACATCTAAAGATTTTATTTGTTTGTTTGTTTGTTTTTGGTTTGTTTACATATATATTCGAATTCGAATTTTCTTTCAAGATACATTATTGCCACACTACAGTGTTTGTGGTATTTGAGTCTGGTATTAATAATCATCATGTACAATTCTAGTGTAAATGATGCCCCCGACAAGCTGGAGGGGCATAACATTGATTGTAAGCTATAATTGTGTAAATTAAGGTGTGCAAATATAATAAATTGAGTGTGGAACATATTGCAAACAGTATGTTCTCTGGTGTCTGATGGATTGAATCCAGTCCAGAAGAAGCTCATTTTAATAAATTAAAATGTCTTTATCATTAGTACCAGAGGGATAGGATTGAAATAGGAAGTGCGCTGGGTGAAACGGGTCCGAGATTTTCTTTGTTGGCCTTTTCCTCATGCACTGTTGAAGTAGTCATCTGATCATGTCAGATTCCTTGCTCACACTCAGTTCAAGTTTCCTCTGTGGCTGTCTGTATTATTAAACAGTGATAGTGAAGTGAAGCTTTTTATGACTGTAGAGCAGAACTGTATGAACAGCATTTCACTGGATTAACTCCAGATGTTGACGAATTAGATAGAGTCATTTTATCCATTTCCTCAACAGTTCTGTCATCTCAGTAGGACAACAGCTGTGGTGGTATGCATAATTCTAGATGAGCAAGAATGAGAGGGCCTCAGATGTGTGGGCAAAAGGTCTGAATTCATTGTCACTTGATACTTTTAGCTATTTTGAAAGCAGAGTGATGATGGACTTGATGGGTCATAAAACACTGTGGAACTGATCATTGACTCAGTGAAGTTTAGATGTCTGGGAGGACTACAGACAGTACACTGGCAAGTGCAATTAAATGCAATTATCTATGTCCTGTGTTGTAATGTATTCTGTAGTAACTACAGTGCTGCTTTCAAGGCCAGGGCTTGCTTGTGAAAGAGATTTTTTATCTTAATGTAACTACTCTGGTCAAACAAGAAGAAGAAGAAGAAGAAGAAGAAGAAGAAGAAGAAGAAGAAGAAGAAGAAGTTTTCTAATCCTTCCTCTCCCTCTGAAATGGTTGATTTGATATTGGACAAGGCAGAGTGGCGCATTATTTGAATGAATGAATGAATTGTACTTATAATTCTTTACTAGTAAGTAACATTAGCCAAGTAGTTGAAAGGAACTCTTAGAATATGCAGATATTAATTAGCATTAACCAAATAAATTTCAGTTTCAGTAGTTGTTATGATCATAGAGTAAATATTAACTAGTTAATTGGATTCATCAGTAAATTTCAGCAAAAAAAAAAAACAAACCCACAAAAAACAAGCAACAAGAAACAAGATCCAGCTAAATAACTAACATGTTTCCTTGTTTTGTGTTGAGACTATCTTGCTGATGAACTAATGGATTATGAGATATATGTATACCTACCGTTTATAAGCAGAGATAACTGAAATAGCCTATTACTCTCTTGGTAATTCCCTAACTGTATGAAGTATAATTTATTGATGTGACATTGAATTGCAGACAGCCAGAATTACGAATTACTCCACTTTGTCCAACAAACCTCTTCAGACTCATATATACCTGTAATTGTACCTTTTAACTGGTTATATCCACATTTTAACAATCTATCTGTTCACATGGGATATACTGTATGTATTTGCTGTGTTGATTGAATCCAGTAGGACTCTTTATAAAAGTCATATATGAATAATATATGAATTGGAGTAGGGCGGTCTGAAAACATATGATTCACAACTGCAGTTGTTCATATGACATAACATTTTTATTTCAAATAGAACGGGTAGGTGATATGACTAATCCTAGTCATTAGTTTAACTGTGCTGTTGATATTATAGTGATATTCCACTTCAACTGTTTATATTGCCTGTAAACCTATAAGCTTTTCCAGGAACGGTATATTCACATTTCTACTTTTGGTCTTCACAACTGTATTAATTAGTCCTAGTCATATTCACTCATAATGGAATAATAAAATCTAACGTTAATTTGACAAAGTTTTATTCTGTTTGTTGTGAGTAATTGTACTACAGCAGAGGTGCCTAAACTTTTTGATATGAAGGGCTAAAAATCAAACTCAAAAAATAAATAAATAAATAAATAAATAAATAAATAAATATTGTTGCATTATATCAAACTGTTTTATATTAAAATGAAAGTTGCCATGTTGTGACATTTCACATGCTACGAAACAAGTTAAGAGGCTTTCATTCCTGGAAACTCCAGGATTACTTTTTGTCAGTTCAAATACCATCTGTATAAGTCATGTGTCATTACATTTACATTACATTTATTCACTTAGCAGACGCTTTTATCCAAAGCGACTTACAAATGAGAGATACAAGCAAAGTGATATCAAGCAGGGAACAATACAAGTAGTGCTACTATACAAGATCTATTCATTGAGTACTAGAAGAAGCAAAGTGCGCAGAGTAGAGGTGTAAGTGCAATTTT
>JAFFST010055191.1:4285-37002 GCA_022414735.1 Noturus placidus | reverse complement strand
GGGGGGGGGGGGGTGATGAACACAGTGTTTGATGTAAAGATGGTTTAAGAGTTTCTGAATTCACTAATGGAAATCTGAAGACACCAGGCCTCACAGCCAAAAGGAAAATATTACATTAACTTCTGCTTATTTCTGTGTCTACAGGTCTCTGGATGTTTTAACTTGGAAGTGCTTGACTCCGTGTACACGACAGGACGGTGATGAATTCTGTACAGTTTCTCCATAGCATTAAATGCCCTTCCTGTCCCCATGACAACTGGAGTATCAGGTAAGAACGGGGTTAACAGACCGTTAGAAAGAGTTTTAAGTGATGGGTCTTGAGTGATGAGTTAACTTTTTTTTTACATTTTCCTTTTCTAATCAGTTAACTGAGTGCTTTAATTAAACATCTGCTTGTGTGATCTTGTTATTTTCTCCTAGATAAACATCAATCCTAATCTGCATGGTCTCTATTCTTGGGAATACTCATTTAGACCAGAAAAGATAAACTTAAAATTTCAGTGAGATATTAAATTGTTCTCATTACAATAATTCAATGAACTGTTTCAGCAATAATAGGTTTTACAATGAAATGATTCTAACAGAAATAAATTAGATAGAAGGAAAAAAATGAAAGAAAAGAGGCTACACATCTTCAAAAAGAGCCGCTCGGTTACAGCAACCTTCAGGGTTTGCAATTCACTGTAGCTACGTTGTAAAGAGGTCATCTTTTCAGACAATTTCTTAACCCTTGGACACTGGGCGCGTATCAAATGCCAACCAATCAATGATCACAATGGACATTTTTTTAATAACTATATTTATAATCTGCTGATAACAAGAACAAAACTCCAAAAACAATAACAACTCAGTCTAGTGTCAAAGAAACGCTATGAAAAGTCATCATGTCCATAGTTATTTAGTAGGAACTCTCTTTAGACCTATATCTAAACATATAAATCAGTATACGCATGATAATAATAGTAGTAATAATAATAATAATAATAATAATAATAATAATAATAATAATAATAATAATAATAATGTGCCCTGCGATGGACTGGCACCCTGTCCAGGGTGTACCCTGCCTTGTGCCCCATGCTCCCTGGGATAGGCTCCAGGTTCCTAGGAGTAAGCGGTTGAAGATGGATGGATGGATAATAATAATAATCACACATAATAATGCATATAAAAAACACTAATATCACAAAACAGAGAAGATAGGACCTTATAATTGATTTAAATGCAGAATTGTATTAATATACTGTACATATGCCTTATAATCTCTTTTGTTTTAGGTTATTTTAATTGTACATTGCCAAACGGACTGATCAGTGGACCATGGCAAAGGTTTAGCACCAACCCTTCAAACATGGACTGATATATCTTGGTAGCATATGCTATGTCTGTATGTAATGCCAGCTCTCTGGAACAATGTGGACTGCTTGGAGCAGCAGAGCCTGAGCTGCAGAAGGTTGAAATTAGTTTAATTCCTGTCGTGATTAGGGTGGCTTTGGCCGCCATCATGATCTTCATGATCACCATTGGTTTCTTGGGTAATTCAGTAGTGTGTTTGATCGTCTATCAGAAGCCAGCAATGCGATCGGCTATCAACCTGCTTCTAGCCACGCTAGCCTTCTCAGACATCATGCTCTCTCTGCTGTGTATGCCTTTCACCGCTGTGACTGTGGCCTCCACGGACTGGAGTTTCGGAGTAGGATTCTGCCGAGCCTCTGTCATGCTTTACTGGTTCTTTGTCCTGGAGGGTGTCTCCATCCTGCTCATCATCAGCGTGGATCGCTTTCTCATCATCGTGCAGAGGCAGGACAAGTTAACACCACATCGTGCCAAAGTTCTGATCGCAGCCTCATGGGCTCTGTCCTTCTGTGTGGCACTTCCATCAGTTGTAAGCTGGAGGACTGGGATCATCGTGGAGCGGGTGCCCCAGTGTATCCTGGGATATAGTGACTCACTGGCAGAACGGGGTTACATGGTGCTGTTAGCAGTGGCAGTTTTCTTTGTTCCATTTAGTGTCATGCTATACTCCTACATGTGCATTCTGAACACAGTGCGGAGAAATGCACTGCGCATCCACACCCACGTTGCTGAAGACTGCGCAGGGCTCAAGCTGAGTCTTACGGGTCTGCAGCGTCCCCCACAGGTCAACGTGGACATGAGTTTCAAAACCAGGGCCTTCACCACCATCCTGATCCTCTTTATTGGCTTCTCTGTGTGCTGGCTGCCTCATATAGTGGTGAGCTTGTTGGCTGTTTTCAGTCACCGCTTCTACTTCAGTCCAGCATTTTATCCAGTCAGCATAGGGGCTCTGTGGCTCAGTTACCTAAAGGCCGTATTTAACCCCGTCATCTACTGCTGGAGGATCCGCAAATTTCGTGAAGCCTGTTTAGATTTCATGCCCAAGACTTGCAGGCTCTACCCCAAGGTCCCGGGTCGAAGTCACAGGCGCATAAGACCCAGCAATATTTATATCTGTAGCAGTGAGATCCAGTCTGCAGTTTAGCATTTGAATTTGGAAATTGAAATGTGGTTACAGTTTAATTTGTTCACAGTCCACCTGAAACATAAAACTTGCATTCCCTGACCAACACCTGCAAGGGATACAATGAGAATTTCAACGCATTTATTTCAACAACACAGATACCACTTATTGCATCCTTTACAGTTACTGGTGAGGATTATTAATATGTACATTTCAGCTGGGGGAAAAAGCACCCATAATATTTAGCAAATAAAACCCCATGTGGAATTTGACCTAACACAGAAACACATCATGGACAACCAAATTTTGTTAAATTATTTGTCACAGTTCATCAGTGCAATACAAGCAAAGGGAAGTCACCAGGTTTTGTTTTTCTCTCTGTTATATGCTACATGTTGAGAAAGAATCACAGCAATTTAAAACCATGGATATTGGCAAAGAAAGCAGCTGTTGTGAATTTTCTGAATTGAAATACTGCAATAAAATAATGCAATAATGCAAAAATGCCTCATGATTAAGCCTATATTACAAAGGTTATACATGATGTCATTGTACTTAAAGTGCAAGGGAATTACATGCAATTTCGATTTTTATAGAACGCATGCTGGCACAGAAATAGGCTCTGAGTACATAAAGATTATTTCTTTCTTGGTGTCGTCCCACCTCCCAAAAACACACTGATAGGTGGATTGGCTACACTAAATTGCCCCAGGTGTGTGTGTGTGTGTGTGTGTGTGTGTGTGTGTGTGTGTGTGTGTGTGCGCATAGCGCCCTGTATTGGACTGGCATCCCTTCTGGTGGGTATTCCCACCTTTCGCCCAGTGTTCCTGGCTCTGATTCGACCTGAACATTGACCAGGACAAAGAGGTTACGGAAGATGAATGAACTCTGCTAAAAGGTCAGTAAGTACTGAATACTGAATGCCATCTGATTCTATTTTAATTAATTTATTTTGATTTCCCCCACTCATTAATGGCTGTCTGCATTAGGAAGGATACTTTTACGACATATTCAGTGGGGCTTAAAAGTTTGTGAACCATTTAGAATGTTCTGCATAATTATGGCGTAAACCATCATCAGATTTTCACACAGGCCCTAAAAGTAGACAAAGACAACCCAATGAAATAAATGAGACAAAAACATTCAAGCACCAATTAATGTAATGTTATTGGAAACTGTCTAAAGTTCTCTTGTGTAATATTTGTAAATCTATACATATGGTCAGATTCATAGGCTTGTGTTCTACTTTTGTGCTTATTGTCGCAGTATAATCAGTAGGTGTTTAGGAACAAATTTAATATGCATCTGAATATAGCCTCCGACTGCAGTGTGTGTGTGTGTGTGTGTGTGTGTGTGTGTGTGTGTGTGTGTGTAAATATATAGTTATGCCTGAAAGTTTGCATACCCCTGTAGAAGCTGCAAAATCTTAATACTGTTAACAAAATAAGAGGGATCATAACAATCCCATGTTGCTGTTTTATAAAAATTTTTTTATTTAGTACTGTCCTGAATATGCTATTTCACGTAACAGGTGTTTACATATAGTCCACAAGACAATAGCTGAATTTCTCATATTCACCCTGTTCAAGAGTTTACACACGCTTGATTCTTAATACCGTGTGTCATTACCTGGATGATCACTGACTGTTTATGTTTTGTGAGAGTTATTCATGAGGCCCTTGTTTGTCCTGAGAAATTAAACTACCCACTGTTCTTCAGAAAAATCCTCCAGGTCCTGCACATTATTTTATTTTCCAGCATTATTCTTCTGAATATTTGAGCCCTTTCTAACAGCAGCGATATGATGTTGAGATCCATCTTTTCACATTGAGGACGACTGAGGGACTCGTACAAGACTATTACAAAAGGTGCAAACATTCACTGATGCTCAAGAAGGTAACACGATACATTAAGAGCCAGGGGGTGTAAACTTTTGAACAGGGTGATCAGTGTAAGTTGTTATTGTTTTGTTTAAAGATCTTTTTCCCCCATTTAGTATTGCCCCTCGGACGCTAAATAAGATAGTTACATGTCTCCCAGAAGACCAAATACAAAGGGTTTTCCTCCAGACCAGCAGGGGGCGCTCAGATAATATTGATTTAAAAATAAAAAAAAATAAAAAAAAAGAGGGGGGAGGAGGGACACTTCCGTGTTTCTCCGGAAGTAGAAATGGCATCCTTCAGCAATAGACGGGACGAAAAAACGAGAAATTCTGATGGAGACGTCTCAGAAACAGACTTGTTGCTGCACCCCGAACTTCTGTCTCGGGATTTTCTCAAACTCGTCTTACACGAGGTTAGATACAAGTGCACATGTTTCCTGTAGATCACTAACCAAGCTGTCGCTTAGCCAACGCTAAGCTCACTGTGTTTATTGATTAAAAGCGATACTAGTAACCGACTTGGTTTACGAGTATTGTTCCTACAAAACGGTGCCAAAACAATTCTTGTAAAACCCTAATGTTCTATAAATGTTCTATATGTTCTATAAATGGTTTAAAACGGGGCGCATGAATACATAATTCGGGGCGCATGAATACATAATTCATTCATTGTGATGCGGTCACTGGTGTGAGCATAGCGAGGAACGCGGCTCAGCCAATCAGAGTTTAGAAGCCGTTTTACATTAAAATGCTGGCTTCAAGTTCTCCTCGGAAATTCATGTGTAACTAGGAATTCGGAAATGGTAATTACGACGTGTGTTCGCTGGTTTTGGTTGAAAATAATAATAATAATAATAATAATAACGGAGGGCTTGTTTTCTTGTTTGTGCCATAAGAACACAAAGAAGTGAACTATTAAGGTGGATAAATTAAGAAATCACTTCATCTTGTGTATTCTTTCGTATATGTTTTTGTGTAATTGAGCTGCTGTAATGAGGGAATTTCCCCCAGGGTAAATAAAGTTTATCTTATCGTCTACTGTAGATGTTACTTTCATTGTGGAGGCCACTGTTACTTTATTGGTCAGTCGAAGCTCATGGAAAAATACTAGTTCCAGTATTGTAATTACGAGATTAGTGGACTTGAAGGCAGCATAAATACGTTATTGTTTGTATAGGAGCACTTTATAATAGGATTCCTAATCTGACCCTCTACACCAGTGCTTCTCAAACCTGTCCTGGAGGACCCCCAGAACTGCATATTTTCTACGTCTTCCTCATCTAACATCTGATTTAACTCATCAGCACATTAGTACAGACTGCAAGAGGCTGCAGGGCGGCTGTGGCTCAGTCGGTAGAGCGGGTTGTCCACTAATCCACTAATCGTAGGGTTGGTGGTTGGAATCCCGGCCCGGGTGATCCCATGCTGAAGTGTCCTTGGGCAAGACACTGAACCCTAAGTTGCCCCCGATGGCAAGCTAGCACCTTGCATGGCAGCTCTGCTCCCATTGGTGTGTGAGTGTGCGCTCATCTGTAAGTCGCTTTGGATAAAAGCGTCTGCTAAATGAATAAATGTAAATGCAAGACCTGAATAGGGTGTGTCAGATAAGACATACAAAATGTGTCCTCCAGGACAGGTTTGAGAACCTTTGCTCTACATAAACCGATTAGAAACACTCAATATGTTTGACATAGACATATACATCTGTGCAGTTGAGGTTTTTCCTGAGGAGATCTTTATTTAGCTGTTTTTTTTTTGTTTTTTTTTTGAAGGAGTCTCCAGTGTCAGAACTTTGTAACAGTCAGATGTAAGGGTGTAAATTTGAAGTTTTCTGACATGGGGAAAGTCTTCAGGACGGAGGGCGTTTCTCAGTAGCAAGCTGCATTCTCAAAAGATAGTCTAAAACAGAGGCTGGAGAGGGAACTTTTTGTTATAAATGATAACATTGAGCAATTATTAACAGTTAAATATTTTTAAATAGCTGTGATGTAAGAGGGGGTGGGGACACATCGAAAACAACATGCTGTTATTGGAAAAGAATCAGCGCTTTGCGGTTGTAATGGCACGGCATCACCATACCAGCATTGGTTGTTTTTCTGTAACTCGTTTTAATTTGTATTTCATTAGTTACTTGTCACTTAGATGTAACTTAAGGTTACATCTATGACAGTTTTTTCCTCTATTTTCTATAAGATGGTGATCTCCGAGCTCTGTGTATCTATCAATATCTGTTTACTGATCCTATACTGACATCCTCTTAGTAACAAAGCCGGTTCTTTGCTAGATTTTGTTGCCATGTTATGTAAAACATCGAAGGCATGATGATGACATGCTTTAAGACTGTTTGTGTGTCAGCCAACATAACCCACATCCGTGCTGTAAAAAATATATGAAATTTGAGCTAGGTACAGTATTTCAGGCTGGTATTGGTTGATCTTGATATTCAAAACACGATTGGTAAATGGCGCACTTATATAGCGCTTTTATCCAAAGCGCTTCACACTGTGTCTCATTCACCCATTCACATACACACTCACACACCAATGGGAGCAGAGCTGCCATGCAAGGTGCTAGCTTGAGCAACTTAGGGTTCAGTGTCTTGCCCAAGGGCACTTCGGCATGGGATCACCCGGGCCGGGATTCAAACCACCAACCCCACGATTAGTGGATTAGTGGACAACCCGCTCTACCGACTGAGCCACAGCCGCCCATAACCATTACATACGTTCCAGTGTTTGTGATTGCAGTGTATAATAAACTACAATGTTTATTATAAAACTACAAGACATCCAGTTAAGTGAATTACCACTTTCTGAAATTCCTTTTCCAGAAAAAGATAAAGACAGAAGACGGTGAAGACCCTGACCACCTCACAGAGTTGTATATCCAGCATGTTATTCCACTACCACAGCGAGAACTCCCCAATAACAGATGGGGGAAAAGAGTGGAGAAAACAAATCCACGCAGGAGCTCGACCACTGCACACAGGTGACCAAATACAGGAAGTTTATCATGTTATTAATACTCGTGAATCAGTGTATAAACCTTCCCAGTATTTCCTCTTAACACGAGGCCTTTTTGTTTTTATCTTTTGTTTACAACCAGCTCGAGCGCAAATAGTGGCAGGAAGCGGCCCTTGATCGTGTTTGATGGCAGCTCCACCAAAACTGGCAGCATTAAGCTAAAGAGACTGGATGATTTACCACCTACAGATCGCTTAAAGTCCCCACCTTCCAGAATCAATATTAGTAACCCTATACGTAAACTTTCAGGGTCCTCCACAAACTCATCTTCCTCCCGGGCCTCAGCAGGAAGTGCCATGAGTCCTACAGGAAACGGCAGCCTGAATATCTCCTCAGCTCCATCTTCATTACAGTCCGACTGCATGAGCACAAAGCTAAAGCGAGGAGCAACAAGCTCAGGAGAACCTGAAAGCCCTGTGAGTACAGTCAGAACATGTCCACTAATGTTAGTGACAGTGCTCATTATAGCACTTTATAAACCGGTTCCACTAAGCCAGGGGTGTCCAAACTTATCCGGAAAGGGCCGGTGTGGGTGCAGGTTTTCATTCCAACCAAGCAGGAGCCACACCTGAATCCACCTGTTTAATCAGTTGATCATGGCTTTCAATAGACTCAGGTGTGGCTTCTGCTTGGTTGGAATGAAAACCTGCACCCACACCGGCCCTTTCCGGATAAGATTGGACACCCCTGCACTAATCAGAACCTAGACACTTGCCTCACTGACCACTTTATTAGGAACACTCATCAATTATCCAATCATCTAAACATGTGGCAGCATGTTCAGTTAATGTTCATATTCATATATATATATAATATATAAAACGCAGCTCGTTAATGAAACTGTAGCTCAACGGTTAAAGCTCTGAGTTAATGATCAGAAGCTTGGGAGTTTAATCTGCACTACTACTACTGTTGGGCCCTTGAGCAAGGCCCTTAACACTGTCTGCTCCAGGGTCACCGTATCATGGCCGACTGTCCACTCTGACATGAACGTCCTAACAAAAGAGAAGAATTTCGCTCTGCTGTGATGTATATGTACCGAATGAAGGCCCCCCCTTCTTAAAATACACTCATCAGAGGTGATCAGATCCTTGGCTCTGTATTTTAGATCGATTAGACTTTGTTGACTAGCTTTTAACTGTTGACAGAGATGTGTGGAGACACAAGATGCTGATGGATAAATACAATACAATCCCCCGTCCCCCCGTTCTTATCATGCTTCTGTAATATTCTCTGTAAAGTTAAATTATCTTTGAATGTATACAGCCATGGCTGTGGGATGGATTTTCGTTTTTATCGTGTTATGATGAACGACTGTTTGCTTTCACACAGGAGCTCAAGTCACCTGAGGCGAAAAAGAAGATTCAGCATGTCACATGGCCATGATTTCTGTCAGCTTTCAGAAGTGCTAACAGGAAGAAGTGCCTTTCAACGATATCTGACGTGTGTCTCGCTCGGCCATGTGTCCTGTGGTAGAAGAGGCCATAAAAGGGATCACGAGCTCGTGCATCTGAATTTGGATGTCCGCTGTTCCGCTGCCCCACACGCTCCCCGAGGTCCTCCTAGACGTGCCAAGAGTGTTAAAAGACTTTCCTCATGAGCATCTTTTGCCCAGTGTTTTATGTGAGGTTCTAAAAGACAACGTGAACGTCTTTCTCTTTTAAACACTGTAAAAAAAAAAAAAAGAAGAAAAATGTCCTTTTGACTTGAATAAATAATGATCTGTTCTTTACATCGTTCTAATTATACTGTACCATATACATAACTACTGTAATTATACTGTAACCCATCAAATTCATCTTCATAACTAAGTCTGCTTTCCCATTTCATTCAAATTTCCTACGCATTTTATGCTGGAATGTCAGTTTGGCGAGGGGATCTATGCTGCTCTGTTCAGAGATAGCTGTCATCAGTTCGGAAATAGACGCCATTGTGAATTCAGAGACAACACAAAGGATTGCAGTTGTGAATTCTCAGTGTAATGTGTGCACAAGGAGTGAAATTAAATTTACCTTGACATTTGAATGCATTTGACATGCGTAAAAAAAAAAGTTATTCCATCAAATAGATTTTATTTGGTTTAGCTGGGAGATAAAAACAGCGCATGGATTTTTTCCCCTATGTCAGTCCAGTGCTTCCCACATGGAGCTCTAGAGGGCGCTTTCTATTTAACTCGCTGAAGCAAGGAGTTGACTTTCTTTTTCTGCAATAAGTCACTCACTTAGATGTTGGCGTCATGTGTTTTGGAACCAGGACACCAGAAAAATACTTTTAAATTAGTTTTATATTTATATATATATACAGTATTGTGCAAAAGTTTTAGGCAGTTTTTTTTTTTTTTTTAAAGTTCAAACGTTGTTATAGATTGTTTTATTTTATGACTTCTACATTATCAAGTCAGACCAAAAACATTTTAACTTTCCAGACATTAGATTTCTATCATAAAATGAAATGTTGCAGATAAATGTTTGTATGTCAGTAAAGAAAGCCGCAGATTAAGGGTGGCTGTGGCTCAGTCGGTAGAGCGGGTTGTCCACTAATCCACTAATCGTAGGGTTGGTGGTTCGAATCCCGGCCCGGGTGATCCCATGCCGAAGTGTCCTTGGGCAAGACACTGAACCCTAAGTTGCCCCCGATGGCAAGCTAGCACCTTGCATGCAGCTCTGCTACCATTGGTGTGTGAATGTGCTCACATTTGTAAATCGCTTTGGGCGTCTGCTAAATGAATAAATGTAAATTAAGTAGTAAGAGACACTTCAGACACAAAAAAACCACAATGAAGGCTGCTGGGTTTTTCAGAAGAGATAAGAAGCGAGTGCGCCAGTCAAATTCTCCAAAAGAACCGTGTCTGGTTCTGCAAGACGCTCAATAAAACTTCCAGCTCATTTCCTTATAAAACTGCAAAAATTGTACCGGAGACTGCTTTAAAAAAAAAAAATCTCACCAAATATCGACGGTTTCATTTTCTACTGATTACTGCACTTTACGGTATTGTTAAAAAAATGTAGAAACATTAAATTCCGTTATTTTTGAAGGCATCTTTGCTCGACAGCATTTCTTTGCATGTGCCTAAAACTTTCGCACAGTACAATCTTTGATAAGGACAAGCATTATTGAGAATTCTTCACAGATATAATTCCAGGCAGAATCTCTCAGAATTGCTCTTTATTTTATTTATTGCATTGTATTAGATGATCGCGGAAAAGTCGGAACTCATAAAGGCGCACTATCTGAGTTCATTTGAAATTGGTTAGTGTGTTAATATTCAACATAATCATAATCTTTCCTTTTTTAAAAAGTTCAAAAGCTAATATTTTTCGGGATTATTAAAATTTTTTATTGTTCTTGCTCATTGATTGTTCTAAAATAATACACCTTTATAATCAGTGGTGCTAAAATCCATGGCTATGACTAGAGTTTATATAAGTGTATCAGGGTTTTCCCATGCTGCTATGCTTTAGTTTTTTTTTTGTTTCTCTACTTCTATGAGTTCTCAGATGTCTTTGCCACACTCGGGACACAGGATGTCATCTCTCTCAGTCAGGAAGCCTCGGCCCACGAGAGATACCGAGCACTTCTTGCAGTTGAAACAGTCGTTGTGCCACTGGCGCTCCTCAAACGAGATATACTTGCTCCCTCCAAGCCCTAAAACAAAGGCATTTGTGAACATCTGAACATTTTCACACCTGATCTTTTTTTTTTTCTTCTTTTTAACATTGGTCAGCGTTTATTCTAACCGATATGAAATGTAATGAAGTTTCACATCTAAACTTTTTGTCATTCCCTTGTGGTTGCAGAAAGCCGATGCATGCGTACCACTGATTGGAGAAGTGCAGGAGGCGCACTTCTTGGCGTACAGGTTACAGAAGCAGTTGAGGCAGTAGGCAAAGTCATCACGAGATGTAAAGCGCTGGCCAGAGAGCTGCTGCTTGCAGCCGGTGCACAGGAAGCAGTCCTTGTGCCACGGCTGGTCATGGTAGGTCACGCCTCCAGTGGTGATGGGCTAGAGAGAAAAAAATTCCGTTTGCGTTCATGAGAATCTCAGTAAGCGTCCAACAAGCGTCTCAGCTTGTGCAAGATTGTATATCAAAATGCTTATTTCAGACACACACTGTCATCACTGCTGCTTAGAGGTATTCCCAGAAGTCACAGCTTTCAAGGTGTATTATCACCCGTACAGACAAGTGACAAATTTAAATGAAAAACCACCTTGAATCATGCTAATAAATGGTTGGGTCATTGTCAAAACTGCTCTGGAACACCATTCTTCCAAAAGATATTTCCTCAGTTACTGTTTTGATGATGATGATGATGGTGGTGGCGGAGAGAGCTAGCATCTCAGTTAAAAAAAATCCCCCATAGATGTTCAATTGGGTTGAGATCTGGTGAGTGTGAAGCCCATGTCATGTGATTTACATCACTTTATACTCATCAAACCATTCAGTCAACCTTCTTTCATTGTGGGTGAGGACATTATAATCCTGGAAGAGAACACTCCCATCAGGATAGAAATGTTTCATCATTGGATATACTGTAGATGATCATTGATTTGCATTGGATTCAAACCATGGCAGCAAAATTCCCTCACGCCGTAAAGAAACCACCGTTTTTCTGGAGTAGATGTTTAACGAAATAACCACGTTTAAAAACAGACTACCTTCTTGCAGTGCACACACTGCATAGCGAACTGCTTCTCATAGCAGGGCACGCAATAGTTGTTGTTGTCCTTGGGGATGAAGCTCTTGGTACCAATGGGCTGCTGGCAGCGCTTACAGGTGAAGCAGGTCTCATGCCAGCTGTTGCCCTTATGCTCCATCTTCCTGGAACCTGCGAATAAGATACAGGTTCAGGAATGGATATGTGCTCGTGTGTGCGCTTTTATACACTTTTACATATTCAAATGCAATCCCAGCTTGATGTGTGTTGATGTGATTCATGGGCAGAAGATTTCAAATGCAATATGGCAATATGTTGTTTTTCTTGGAGAAGACTGTGAAGGCACCAGAGCAAATTAAACAATATATCTTTTAAAGCACATATAGTTTAGAAAGAAACTCTAACAATCCCCAGTGCCAAGTGCAATTGGTCATACATAGGGAGGACAAAGCTTCATTACTGGATAGTTTTCTAGGCCATGGATTTGAGATCTTTCTCCGAGTGAGTGGATTACTTTTAAGTACTAAAAAGAACTTCATGAAGCACCATCTAATTAATACCAGCTTTATGGTATTCATGATCATTCTGAAGCTGTTTTGTTAACAGTGTCTACACTATTGTGGAGAAGATTTCCTTAAGAGTGGCTTAGTGGTTAGCACGTACGCCTCACACCTCCAGGGTCGGGGTTAGATTCCCACCGTGGCCCTGTGTGTGTGTGTGCAGAGTTTGCATGTTCTCCCCGTGTTGTGAGGGTTTCCTCCGGGTTCCGCTCCCAGTCCAAAGACATGCATGGTAGTCTTGCATGGATGGTTTAAACTGTGGGGTGTGTGTGTGTGTATGTGATTGTGCCCTGCGATAGATTGGCACCCTGTCCAGGGTGTACCCCGCCTTGTCCCCGATGCTCCCTGGGATAGGCTCCAGGTTCTCCGTGAATTTGAAGGAAGGATAAGCGGTGTAGAAGATGGATGGATGGATGGATGGATGGATTTCCATAAGAGCTCTTTCGACAGTTCTTTGTTTCTTAAATGAAATCTTCACCGAACCCTCTGTTTTACACACAATTCCAAAAGCTAAGAATTTTAAGTACTAACAGTGTACTAATAAGTCACGTTATCAACTGTTACTCTCATTACCCACTGTGGCAGGAGTTAGAGATCAGGATGTGATCTGTTGTGTATATTATCCAGCCAAATATTTTTTTTGTTCTCCCCGTGGCGTGAGGAGAGTGTAACGTGTTGTTTTAAAGTGATCTATTTATTTCTACAGAAAAACGGTTTTATACTCCCTAAGAGCTAGGCTGTTTGCCCGGTCTGGAAAACAGTCATTTATCAGACTGCAATAGAGAACATATTGTGAGGGTGTTCTTTTGGGGTGTCTGTATTTTCGGAAAGAGAAAAGTATTTGCTAAGTCAAAGTAAAGCCAGACCGTAGGCTGTGTTATTCCCACATTGAGTTCTCTCACCAGGCATGATGGTCTTCTTGCAATCGTGACACTTGGAGGAGTACTCATTGGAGTAGCACTCGGTACAGAGCAGCTCCTCGTCCTTGGTGGAGAACGGTTTGTCCACCAGTGAGCGCTTGCACTGGAAGCAATGGAAACAGTCCTCATGCCAGTGGCGGTCCTTATACGACAAGTCCTGTGGATATTCAGTTACAGAAGACTTTGTAGTGTTGGGAATTTCCCACAAAAGACACTGATGCAGTCAGTAATAGGCTAATTAATGGCATTGTGTTTGTCATTTATACAAAGAGATAACATAATTTTGATCAATCTAATATAATCTAACTCGTGCTGTCTCATGAGACAAATTCTATTACTACTATTTAGTCTGAAGTGCTGTTTTGTGTGTCATTAATAATGTTTACTGATCTGTACAATTTGTGTATTTGTGCCACCCCCCCCCCCCCCCCCCGATATCTTTCTTATGAAAGTTTAACGGCTCTGTAGAGGTCAGAGGTTACACCATTAAGGGTTCTTCGGTTGCCCTTCTTGGGAAAAACTTAAAAGGTTCTGTCTAGACATAGCGTTAGAATATAGTGTTTCTCATTATCGAAGAAGTTTCTATGTAGAGCGATTTAATTTTTTAGCATGTGAAGAACCCTTAAGAGTGCAGTCTACAGCAATGTGCAGCTGTATGAACAGTACAGTACATTAGATCTCTAATTAAAGTGTATTTAGGCATTGAATTACCCTGCTGTTGCAACCTATAGGCTTCTTGCA
Source organism: Noturus placidus (assembly GCA_022414735.1). Classification (NCBI taxonomy): domain Eukaryota; kingdom Metazoa; phylum Chordata; class Actinopteri; order Siluriformes; family Ictaluridae; genus Noturus; species Noturus placidus. The sequence goes on along the minus strand of JAFFST010055191.1, from coordinate 22,741 downwards.
CTCCTCACAGGTGTTGGAGTACAGGCTCTCATAGCACTTTACACAGTAAGGGTTCTCCTCCCGCAGGACATACTTTTTCCCAAACAGGGACTCCTTACAGTAGTGACAGTCGTAGCGCTCCGTCATCGTTCGTCCTTCAGACAAATGAGAGAGAGAAGTACCACACACTATCACACTTAATACCACACTATCACAGTCATGAGATTAGATAGTCACATAAGCATGGAGGTTTATTGGTCTGGCTATCAGTTCTATCTAAGATTAGCCTGTGAGAATCCTCAATTCTTGTATCCCACAAAAAATACAAATAAAATGGGGTGCTAAAACAGAACCATTCATACGTATCCATACGCCATAATCCCAGCTACAGCTGTAAATGATCCGAATACTCGGTGTGTCTAATCATGTGGACTGTTAATACCTAATCTGATCAAGGGTTCGGTTATTATTGTATATCAGCTATCACTCTACATGGATCTGAAAAAGAAAACTTGCTAAACGGTTACAGTAAAATGGTCTGAGAGCACTAAAAATAGGTCTTAAGTTGTGTTGAAAAACCTTTCCAAAAAATGCTAATGCCACTATTTACGTCACAGGCAATGGCAGTGATGAAGTGAGTGATGGAGAATGTTGGCACACTGGAATAGCGGGTACTCACATCTGCAACTCTCTTGTTCCTGGCTGCGTTAAGCTCCTCTGCTTATCCCTGCCATGAGCCCTGTGACGCCATAACGCATCTCACACACTGCCAGCTGTCCTCACTGTCCTGCTGTGTGTGTCGGTGTGTGTGTGTGTCCAGTCTGTGACTCTCACACACATCCACCCTGCTTCTCTGTCCTCTGCTCTTTTACAGCATGAGGCTGACTGAAACCGTGTGCTGCCCGAGCTGCATTTCTCTACCAAATCCCCTTCCACAGTTTGACCATATAAGGCAGCAAATTGAGGAAAATGAGAGAAGTATGCCCTTTTACTTAAACGCCCTCTTTCAGTTTTCTTTTCTCATCCACAGTTTTTTCTCCCTGCTCCTCCTCTCACTTTTTTATGTATTTATTTATTTATTTATTTATTTAATTTTTAATTCTTTTCAATTTCTCACTTGGTATTTGTACTTTTTTTCCCCCAGTGCTCTGCAAGCTTTTGGTCTTCTTCCAAGACATGATATCATTGTGTTTCTATTGTTCTGTTGCCTTTGTTTAATTAGAGTAGCATGCATGTCATTTTTATCACATTTCCTTTCTCTCTAGCTACCTTCGTACACATTGAAATCTTTAGATCAGAATTAATAAGGCCTGGGAAAAGTACTGAGCTAGGGATTACTCAAGACGCTCGTGTCTTTAAGTTTTGATGGAAACACATCAACTGAGATTCCAGTGTGATCTTTGTTTTCCTCTAGCCTGCGTTTTCCTTTGTATTCTTTCCCGTGTGTGTGTGTGTGTGTGTGTGTGTGTGTGTGTGTGTATTTGTGTGTGTATCTTGCTAGATAAAATAAAAATTCCTCTAGGTCCATAAATAAAACCTTAACCAGACCACAAATGTTTTGTAATGTTATACCGGCGTTAGAGTTATGTCTTTGATCCTAGCTGTAATGTGATGCTGGTTTTAAACCTGATTTGTCAGAACTACATTAGAAGTTGAATTATTATACCATAAAAGCCCAAACAATGTAATAATGTCTATTAATTGTTATCAGACACTATGCCATAGCCATAGGAGTCACTGCTGGCCAAAGAAAAAAAAGTCCTTATATTTGTTACAATTGACGTATTATGGATGAGCAAAATGTTTTTTTTTTTGGGGGGGGGTTAATTTTTTTTATTAAAGAGCAATTATAGTCCAGAATATCTTTTTTATCTCTGTCCTTTCATCATGATCCATCTATTCCCTGTAATCCCAAGGGATATCACGTTACCTAATTCCTCTTTAGTCTATTAAAAGGCATGTCTACTGGTCCTGACCGCTCTCCTCTCTTTTTCTGATTCTCTTTCATGAATCTTCGTGTGACTTCTTTCTCTCTTGTTTCATATGGACTCTTCTTTCTCTATCTGTGTGTTTTCACTTGGATTTGTCTAATGATTTTTTAACAAAAATAAATCAGACGAAAACCAATCCAATAACTAACCACCTCAAAATGGCGTTCTGAGAACGATACAATATCCCACACATCTGCTTTTGAGTTATATCATGAGTGATGTAAATATTTCTATTAATATACAACATTTGGTCACCTAGTGATTGGCACTAGCATACTGACCCCAAGACCTTTTTGTCAGTTCATCTTTGGCACCATGTGTTCCCTTAATCTCCCAGCCTTTCACTATCTCTGGCTATGTTTAGTAACTTTGTGGCCATGGTCACAGAACCCTATCGCACAAAGGCAGAGCTCTGTGGTGGATGTTAAAAGCTTTCTGAGACGTTTAACGAGACAGGTGGGCAGCTCTCCCATGAGAATCCGACAGGATCACAGCCCACTTATCCACTCCTCATATCTAGCCATGTATTTAGCAAAGTGAGCCTTGTTTCTATAGCGTAGAGTGTTGCATACAGTCCCAGTGACAGACTGTTAACATTATAGCAGCCCACTGTCCAACTATGCACCTCATAATTACATGATATTGTACATAGAAGCAATTTTGATAGGGAAACCCTCTGCTGTAGAATCCTCAAAGAACTTTTAAGGGTTCCCCACAAGCTAGACGAGCCGGAAAATCTGTTAAGAGTTATAAATGTAAACTTCGGTCATCCCACCCTGCCTAGGCCACACGCATAATAATACAATGCGAGTTACTTCCATGACAAAATACCCTATAAAATCGTAGTTCCTTTTCGTTACAGATGTTATCGTACCATAGTCGAGAACACCCATTCTGTCCTGTTTTTACGACCTTCGCAAGTAATTATACGGGTATGTTTAGTGCATTCCAAATGCAATTCGATCTCAAGAAAGAATGAAGATGAGAGAGAAAAAAAAACACTGTTTGACTTAAAAAGGATAAGTAATAAATCATCTGGCTTTTAATGGCTTTACTTTTTATTAAATCGGACATCATTCCAAAAGAAGGCAGAAAAAAAGGTGCTTCATTCTACCAGATGCTTCTCTGTGTAAGATTTACATGACACATGACGCATGTCAGTGCAATCCTTTGCTGTGTGTGTGTGCGTGTGTGTGCGCGCGCTAATATCTGCTGTGTTTTCCTTAAATACGTTTTTACTACACAGACGGAAAGGAGAGTAGTGGAAGTAATTTGAGACTCATGACTAATGACAGGAAGATGAATTTTCCAGAATGTTCTGATTCATATACCATATTGGTCTGTCTGATGATCATTCAACCTATTGCTCCTTTTGGCTTCTGGTTTCTATTTCATGTTAACGAGTTCCTTTTTTTTTTTTATGGTTTGTTTGTTTTGGAAACTGGGCTGTAATAGAGATCATCTATTGGCAGAGTTAGTACTGTTTTAGGGAAAGAGAAAGTGAGAAGGAATATTATTCTTTTCACAGCTATCTTTGGTATTTGAGTAATCTTCCCATTTAACCATAGTGTGTTTAATCTTAGGGTTAGCATGATACCTGTGTGAGGTGTAATCCTTACCTTGGAGAATGAGCAGCCTTTCTGTGTGCTGAGTCTGGCTGGACTGAGCAGGGTGTCTGTGGTACCGTGCTCTAGGCGATCCTGATTGAATTACCCCACCTATGGGGCGGCTAATTGAGGTGCTGGAGTACAAACAGGCACTCTTTATCTAGAGCTATAAATATACCGTTCCGTATTACTACAGATAAAGCCCACTTGCACACCCTCGCGCGCACACACACACCCTCTTCAATCCTGTGTCCTTTTAAGGCCTATCATTGTAGTCTGGGTTGTGCATCCATGCCAGTAGTTGTTCCTTTATATATATATATATATATATATATATATATATATATATATATATATATATATATATATATAATTATTCTACATTATATTCTGAACTTAGGAACAGTTGCTGATTATGTTCCTGTTTGTATTCACTTGGGTGTAATAACTCGTTTTAGCACATGAGTAGTGCTTTTTAGCAGCAAAGTACTGCCAATTCAATAAGGCAGTGGTTGAAGCATGTAAATTGACTGCAGCACTCTTACTGTAAGCATTTTATGTAATACGAGTCCTGAAGAATGCAATAATAAATAACTACTGGCAAGTGAGGGTGATGGACTGAAGGACAGAACGTTCGTCTTTTTTATGGAATATATTTATACAAATCAAGGGGAATGGCCTCTAGGATGTTTTGGGTCTGTCTTTACAGTCATTACCGCTTTGATTTCAACCAAATGAATACTTATGAAGATGCTGGAGAACAAACATCTGGCAAATGTGTATGGAATTCCACTCGAGAGAATTCACGTTCTCCACTGTTAATTATATTATAATAAAATGTTCTCTCTTGTTATTTAATTACATTTTGACCCAGTCAGGTGTATAGTGTGGCTTTAGGAACTACTCGGTAGCATGTCATTTGGAGATCATTTCTGGCATATCTGATAAGAGATAAGAGATTTTTGATTACTGTGTTAGACACACACGTGTAATGCAGTATAGCAAGGCCTAGTGTTGGGTTTCTCTAATGGAGGGAGTATAAAAGGTATTTAATGGAGGTGAAATGTCAAAAGGGCCTCACACTTTTCATACAACTCCTTTTTATTTTTTTAACTTTTAACCCTTTCAACTCTTATCCACATATAATTAACTCTCACTGTCGCCTCCTGTACATCACCAAAACTTTTTATCTCTGCCATTCTATCTCTCTCCACCTGACCCTGTGTCTCACCCGTTCCTTTTTTGAGAACTGTGTGAGGGATTCACTCCAGGCCAACTGCTGATAGGTTTTCTGGGACTACACCTTTCCATCTTTCATGACTCTCCTCATTCGCTGTATTCTATTCTCACCATCCTAATTGCCTTCCTTCTCATTTTCCCCCAACGAAGCAAAGTGTACTACCATGTGAATCCCTAATTCGCATACCATTTACGAAACCATGTTATTTCTGGCAGTGAAAGGCCTTTCTCCTTGGACATGAGCTGCAAACAAGCACATCTATTGGATGCAGTGCTTACTGATGCAAGAATAAGCAGTCCAGGTCAGTCTCATGGGAACAATCCTAGCGTGTCTCTGTGGAACCAGAAAATGGTACAAGGCTTCCTGGAGGAAGAAGAAGAAGTGATGAAAGATGGCATTTAGGCATATAATGAGTCTTTTCATCATCAAAGCAACAGATGGGCAAATGAACGCATGCAGCCGTTATGCCACTGACTTGTCAACTGGGGGCTTAATTTATTACCAGCCACCCAGTTTCATGTGGTCAAGATGGATATATTCCCTACCTCTTGTCACTGAGGCTATACAGATTGACAACAATCAATTAACACTTATCCATGATCAGTAAGTTATGTTTTGGAGATGAAATTAGAACCTCCTGTCAAAATCCCCGTGAAAACACAAGCACAAGCTGCTTTTACAGATGTCCGTGTCCATTGGAAAGGTGTGTTCAAGATGAAGAATGTACATGTACATATTGTTTCTATATTTATGCCTTTTGCATATATATATATATATTTACCCCTTGAATGTTTATACATTTTGTAGTTATAGCCTGGAACTGAAATGGACTTATTTTGGATTACATGTCATGAATCTATACAAAATAGTCCATGACAAAACGAAGAAGCAAAAATAATTATACTGTGCAAAATTATATTTAAAATAAATAATTATTGCATAAATATTCACCCTTGCTCCTAATATTAGTTCTGTGCAACCAGTTGCCATCAGAAGTCACATAATTAGTATGGACTTGAACTATGTGTAAATAAAGTGTCACCTGACAGCAATATAAATACACCTGTTCCTGGAAGGAACCAGAGAAAAAAATGGAATTAGGACTACATCCAGTGACCAGGTTAAGAGATCATAGTTCAGAGAAGGAATCTATTGGCTAAGGGTAACTCTGAAGGAGCTGGGGCGATCAACAGCTTAGATGGGAGAAAACCATAGCCCAGACACTCCAAAATGCTGGGTTGATCTCCTCGGGAGTTTGCCTAAAGCACTCAAACTTGTGGAAAAAGCTCTCTGTTCTAAATGAGACCAAAATTCAAACTAGTTGACACAAATCAAATCACTATGTTTGGCAGAAACTCAACACTGCTCATCACACAGAGAAAACGATCCACACAGTGAAGCAAGGTGGTGATAGCATCGTTTGGAGTGACCATTGGGCTCTTCTCTGACTAATCTCCTCATTAATCAGTCACTGAGTTTTGATGGCTAGCCTAGTCTAGCTACAGTCACAGTTGTGCCATATTATTTCCAAGATTTAATGGTACTCTGCAGGTTGTTCAAAGTTTGGACTATTTTTGAAATAAGGGAACCTTGACTGATACTTTTCCAGAACCTTGTTCTAAATTTGCATCGAAACCTCCTTTGCCTTCATGATGCAGTGTGTTTAGGTTTGTTCTCTAACAAACTTCACGGGATTCCAGGACGCATCACATGACGCATTAATTACACATTGCTGGACTCCACTGAACTAATTGTGTGACTTCTGACGACAACTAGTCAAGTTTCACAGCAACAAGAGTAAAAACGTTTACTGGTTTTATTTCTCAATAATTTGGCAGTTTATATTGACTTTCCCCCCATTTCATTCTTATGAGCTATTCTCTATAGATTCATATGGCAGCTGTGGCTCAGTCGGTAGAGCGGGTTGTCCACTAATCGTAGGGTTGGTGGTTCGAATCCCGGCCCGGGTGATCCCATGCCGAAGTGTCCTTGGGCAAGACACTGAACCCTAAGTTGCCCCCGATGGCAAGCTAGCACCTTGCATGCAGCTCTGCTACCATTGGTGTGTGAATGTGCTCTCATTTGTAAGTCGCTTTGGATAAAAGCGTCTGCTAAATGAATAAATGTAAATATGGACTCAATGAAGTCCAAGGGTTCAAGTTCAAGGGTCTTGAATTATGTAATTCACTGTAAATTGCATGGGTACGTTTATGGGTAAGTTGCATGGGTAAGTTTGCAGAATTTATCCTGTGTGTCCTACATGAAGTGGCTTAATCCAGAGTTTATAATGTGTTCCAAGATAATCAAAATAGAAACTTGAGGACTTCAACAACACAAGGACACGCTCCACCCAAATATCTCGCTCTTTCATGGAATACTGTTTTGTGCTTACTTAGGTAACCATAGTCTGAGATGAGAAGTCATTTAAGGAAAGGGTAGTTTCAGCCTGACTGATCCCATGTGCAGTCATGAGGCAGGAAATTGAAGTCAGATGATATTTACTGTTTTCTTCTCCTTGTACTTCAGGCTAAGTTGTCTCATGTGCCCAGTGGGGGTGTAGGTCCTGTGGATGGTTGAGCTAATTTAATTCCCCCCAGCTTTCTCTCTTCCTCCTCCTATGCCCGCTGATGTGTTTTTTGTTCATGCCCTCTCAAATCATCTGCCCACATATAGGGTTCCCCAGCCTCCTAACCCATACACCAAAAGATTCGGTGCTCAATCTAACATATAGTACCCAAACTGCTCCCCATCAGTTCTCTTCACTGTGTCCCCTCTCGTCTTCTGAAACTCCCCTCAGCACAGATGAAACTATTTATAGAATCTCATTCCACAGTAAGGTTAAGGGAAGAGGAGGGCTTTCCTAACCAAGAGGTAGGGTTTCAAAAGAGTTTTCCAACACACACACACACACACACAAGCAAATCCTGCTGGGCTACAGCATAATGTGTACTGAACAATTGAAGCCTGAAAATAAACTTCTTGGAAAAAGAATCATAAACTGTTGCATCAAAAAGAAAAGAAAAATGCAAGTAACTGTAAATGAGTCTGATTGAGTCCATATGTGAGAATTTTCATCATTGGCTCAGTTGCAAGCTACCATACTAAATTTCTGTTTCTTGTCCAATTAATAGAATTAGTGCTACAATCGAGAATTCATTTTTGTATATTCTTGTTAACTGATGTACATTTAAAATACAATACGTGCTTGTATGGCATTGTCCAGTCTGCCCTTTCCTTCAATTCAATTCAGTTGTATAGCGATTTTAACAATAGATAGTGTCACAAAGCAGCCTTAGAGATACCCAGACACGGATTTAGACACAGATTTAGAAAGCCAGAGGCAATACTGGAAGGGAAAATGTTGACATGAGGAAGAAACCTTCAGAGGAACCAGATTCGAAATGGATCACATGGGACTACAAGTCATTACTCTCCTACCACTGTATACTATAAAGTCAAACACTACTATGTATGTTGCAAGAATGCTCAGTATGTGGTATGAGTTATGAATAGGAGTCTTGGAATAAGCAGAGAAAAGTCTATACTATTACAGCAGCAATTCTTTCATCAGTTCTTCAAGTTCATTTTATATCCATATGGTGCTCATGAGATAAAATCTTGAATGCGGCGTTGTCTATTACCTATTACAATTCACTCTGTGTTTCCATATTGTGTTCTTCTGTTTGTATGAGAGTCACAGCTGCAAAGTCCTGAGTTATTTGAGCTTGTATGGCACACTAGGTCCTCTAAGCACAGTGGATATGGCTTGCATGGTTCTGGTTATTTTGAGGTGTTGGGAGCACGTCTCTTTTTCCAGCCTCTGCTCTAGGCTTGTAGTGCTCTATACATGTCAGATGTTCCAGGTTGTCTCCTCTGACTGAATGACCAATCTTCCATATGTCATCTCAATGGACAAAGAATCTCCCACCTGCCCTAATATCATATAATTCTGATGTGATTACCAGTAGGGATTTAAAAAAAATTATAATAATACAAAAAGAATCCTAGCATTAGTTGTATGTATAGTGTATGTCTTTATTGTGCAGCACATGGTACTTTACATGTAGTTTGTCTCACAGGAAAGTAAATACTCTGCACTATTTTTTGGGAAATGATTTGACCTTCCATATTAATAGAGACAGTGAGATACCATTTCCCTGTCAGTGTTTATCCTGCTAAATCAAGCAGTGTTGAGTTCAGGACAGCTGGGGATAAGCATTCAGAGACAGGGGGCAGGAATCAGGGACATACGTCTCTCCAGATCCTCAACTATGATTAGGGAATAGAGAATGAGACGGGGTGAGGGCCAATAGCTCCGAGTATCAGATGAATGTTTCGTACCATTCCTGTACGATCCCTGTACCATTACTGCCTCCCTCCCAGATCAGTTTGGGTTGTATCTGAAGGTTGCTAATCCTAGGGTTTGGCAGCATTTAACTCTCATCATTCCATTGCAGGGTTTCAGGACTCATACTTCCCCAAGCAATCTAATCTGTGATGTAAACGTTTCTACCAACCTGAAGACCGTTGCTAATATTGTCATTTTGAGATGCATGTGGGCTGTGATGCCAAAATTGCTTTCACTACTGAACAATGTCTGTTGAACCACGTGTGCTAATCAATTGGCATTTTTAGCTCTTCTTTTTCTGAGCAGACACACTGCTGATCATTTACTGATGTAGCACCATTGTAATGGTATGAATAGCTCGTGTGAGAGCCATGACATTACCTAGAAAATGAAGTGCATGAAATATTTTTTCACTTATACAGTTTTATTGCAGGGATAAGTCATTCAGTGTAATATTAAAACGTTTTCACACTTTTTTGTAGCTAGTTAACAATAATAAGAAAATATAAAGATATAAAGATTCCTACTCAGCCTAAAAACACAGCAGACGTTGTCTAATAATTGTATAGTGCATAATTCTTTCGAATATATATATTCTATTTTATTCTGACATGGTTTTTGTCATTCTTTATACACAACGCTTCTAGGAAAACAAAACAAAATAAGGCCTTACAATAGGCTACATTGAATACAATACAATATGCATACATTACATATTCTATTCTATTGTACTTTATGTAGCTAAACATTCTTGTAAAGCTGATGGCGAACATACTATTTCATAAATGTCTTGTTTATAAAAGAGAATAGAATAGTATACCCTAACAAGGACTTGTCATAAATTACTTGTTAATAGAATAGAATAGAATACCCTAACATAAAGACTGTCATAAATGTCTTGTTTATTGAATAGAATATAATAGAATACCCTAACACAAGGACATATGCCATAAATGTCTTTGTTTATAGAATAGAATAGAATACCCTAACACAAATGTCCTTGTTTATATAGAATAGAATAATATACACTAAAACAAGGACATATGCCATAAATGTCTTTGTTTATAGAATAGAATAGAATACCCTAACACAAATGTCTTTGTTTATGTAGAATAGAATAATATACACTAACACAAGGACATGTCATAAATGTATTGTTTATAGAATAGAATACCCTTACACAAGGACATATGCCATAAATGTCTTTGTTTATAGAATACAATAGAATGGAATACCCTAACACAAATATCTTTGTTTATAGAATAGAATAATATACACTAACACAAGGACATGTCATAAATGTCTTGTTTATAGAATAGAATAGTTTGCCCTAACACAAGGACTTATGCCATAAATGTGTTGTTAATAGAATAGCATAACACTTATGTAATAAATGTCTTAAATCGAAGTAAATCTATAATGGGGTGTTCAACAAGCACATATTTACATTTATTCATTTAGCAGACGCTTTTATCCAAAGCGACTTACAACTGAGACACACTCACACACCAATGGTAGCAGAGCTGCATGCAAGGTGCTAGCTTGCCATCGGGGGCAACTTAGGGTTCAGTGTCTTGCCCAAGGACACTTCGGCATGGGATCACCCGGGCCGGGATTCGAACCACCAACCCCACGATTAGTGGATTAGTGGACAACCCGCTCTACCGCCCTACCGACTGAGCCACAGCCGCCCTGACCATCACACCCACACATATGGGTGTGATGGTCAGGTATCCACATACCTTTAGCCACAGGTCTATGTATTGTCGGGATATAGCTGAAAAAAAGTTTATATTTTGCTCAAAGTTCTCAGACTTGTACCATATACATAAAAGTAGGCACAGCAAACTTAGTGTATTCAGTAAGTATGCTTACTAAGGTTAGCTGGCATGATGCGTGTCTGTGTGTGTGTTCTAAACCAAATGAGATGTCAGACTTGAAGTTAGTGAATGCTTTCAATTTCACACAATGTATATTTGAGTTCTTATAGATCTCTCTCTCTCATTCTGACTGAAAACTGGAAAGGATGATAACAGCAATGGCAGGAAGGAACAGATGTAGTCAAGTGGAATGACCTTGATAGTAAAATGACCCTGCTTGGTGAGCTGGTAATAAGTGTGATGATGGGTCATTAGGAGAAAGCATTTCACACCTTCCTAGCATCCATGATATTACTTTCCAGGCATAAGATTGTCTTACAGATAATTAATGGATGGAGACAGTCATATGATGAGATGATAAAGGGCTGAATATTTTAATCATCCATTCCTCATTTGTAAGTCGCTTTGGATAAAAGTGTCTGCTAAATAAAAATGTATATATCAAACTGCTAATAATTGTGACTAATAATAAATGACTGTGTAATTACATCAAACCCTGATTAGTCTACCTGATATTACTACTACTATGACGACTACTTTTCTACTACTACTACTACTATATATACTACTATTACTGTACTACTAGTACAACTACAACTACTACTACTACTATTAATACTACTACTACCATGACTACTTTTCCACTACTATTACTATTTCTGCACTACTACTACTAATACTACTACTACTGTACGACTACTTTTCTACTACTACTACTACTACTGTACTATTACTACTACTACTGTACTACTACTACTACTACTACTACTACTACTACTACTACTACTACTACTACTACTTTTCTATTACTATTACTATTACTGTACTACTACTACTACTACCTTTCTACTACTATTACTACTACTACTTCTACCATGAATACTTTTCCACTACTATTACTAATTCTGCACTACTACTACTAATACTACTACTACTGTACGACTACTTTTCTACTACTACTACTATTACTGTACTACTATTACTACTACTACTACTACTACTACTTTTCTACTACTATTAATACTACTACTACCATGACTACTTCTCCACTACTATTACTATTTCTGCACTACTACTACTAATACTAATACTACTGTACGACTACTTTTCTACTACTACTACTACTACTATGACTACTTTTCTACTACTACTACTACTACTACTACTACTGTACTACTACTACTGCTACTATTACTACTACCACTACTACATTTCTACTACTATCACTGCACTACTACTACTACTACTACTACTACTACTACTACTATTACTATTACTGTACTACTACTACTACTACTTTTCTACTACTATTACTAATACTACTACTACTACCATGACTACTTTTCCACTACTGTACTATTATCACTACTACTACTACTACTACTTTTCTACTACTATTACTATTACTGTACTACTATTACTACTACTACTGTACGACTACTTTTCTACTACTACTACTACTACTGTACTATTACTACTACTACTACTACTACTACTACTTTTCTACTACTATTACTATTACTTTACTACTACTACTTTTCTACTACTATTACTAATACTACTTCTACCATGAATACTTTTCCACTACTATTACTATTTCTGCACTACTACTACTAATACTACTATGACTACTTTTCTACTACTATCACTGTACTACTACTACTAGTACTACTATTATTGTTATTATTATTATTATTATTATTATTATTATTATTATTATTATTAATAATAATAATAATAATAATAATAATAATAATTGGTAGGCTGTACTAATGGTTGAAATTATTTCTGAAAACAGTAAGCTTTGAATTATATTAGCTGTTAATATTTACTGTAATTATTCACTGTAAAATTCACATTGGAGGTTCATTAAACAAAACACCATCATAACCTTCTCAAGAACTGTGTGGATAAACATGTCATGAAACAGCAGAGGGAGCTAAAACTACAAGAATTTAGCTTGTAGTGCAGACATGCAAGGTATTGGCTGTATGACTCCTAAATTATCTGGCTTTACTAAGGAGGCATAGGAATAAAAATGACACTTTTTTAACATCAAATTTCTTCAAGGTATCCAGTGTGAACAATGCTCCTCTATCTCTTTTGTTTTACTGGACTACTATATATTTCTGGTCTATCTTAATGCCTCAGGTTTGGGCTTTGAATAATAGTGCTCAGCTGTGCCCGGTCAAGGATGACTGACTCTGGTTTAACATAATGTTCTCTTTGTCTCCCATAGTTCTCTCCTTCCCAGCCATTTTATGAGCAGAATGGACATTAAGAGTGCTTTGAACCTTATCCCAAGACTAAGCACAAAAGAAAAAATAATTAAATATATATCTGAACCTAATTAGCCGGTTTGTACCAGTTTGCAAACAAACAAAGTGGTGTATTTTAGGGAGCTGTTCATTTCGAGCCATTACACTAGACCCAATGTAATGAGCTCTAATTAAGAGGGATTTGCTTTTTCCAAATGCACAAAGGAGCTCATTAATCAATTTACTCTGTGCCTGCCGTGGACTTCTACAGGTACCTTTATATCACAGAGAAAACAACAAAAAAAACTAATTAACCTCAATTATTCTATTTTCTTCCCACTAGAGAGATGGCATTTAAACCACTTCCTTTACTACAAATGTTCTACTATATCTTGGATATGGTCATCATCCTCTTTTGCAGTGGAGGTAGTATCCGTAATGTATAATGAAAGGGGAGAATTCATTGAACCTGAAGTAAATGTAATTTTAGTAATAGATGTTAGTGCATGGGGTGCCATGGTGGCGCATTAAGTAGCGTTGCTGCCTCATACTGGTAATGTGTTTCATTTTAATTTAAAAGTTTGTCTTTCTATTGTCTTTATTACAGCTGAAGGATTGCTTGGAACATATTAACCTTCTGCATAGTAAAATCAACATCTGAATCAACAATGTTGTTCAAATGTATGGGTTTTTTTTTTTTTTTTTTTGTCTTCAGGGTTGGAATGTCTGAATGGATATTGATGCCATCTCCACATTCTCAAAAGCACTCTCCACAATATCTTTACTTGTGGAATCCAGATTGCAGGTCAACTCCCCAGAGCTTTCAGTTGACTTCCAGACTGCTCAGAACAGCCTGGCTCACAGCTGTGGAAGACTTCGTTTGGAGCACTTCACGAGTCACTGGAGGTTTGTGGTCACAAGTTGTCTCTGGGAGACTTTCCACTGAACATAAGACCACGAGTCTGATCCTCTCAGCTGCAGATATCATCAGATCAACATTGCATATGAAATCAGATGGGTCTTCTGGTGAGCTTGATAAACATACAGTAATGACGAAGCATTGATATGTTGATATTCAACATTAATTTAAGCCAGTGATCACTTTTAAATAATGATGCAACTTGCATAAAAATTAAAGTCACTGTTAAAACCATTTTCATTTTCCTAAACAGTGGCAACATGTCCACAAGGAGAGTTGAGGCAGAGCTCTAGCACATATATCCGCCGTTATTGTTCATCTTCATAACTTTCGCTTACATCCTCATTCACATCGGCATACGTTTAAAATTCCATTGAGAAACCAACTTTTTGAGTGACCAACAAAAAAATAAATAAATAGAAATGTTGCTATTAGTCAGATATAAGCCAGTGTTCCATTGATTTGCTCACCTTTCCAGATGTTGCACGAGGCTTGTTTTACAAAAAAAATGCATGAAAGCAAATACATTTTCTCGCACGAATGCAAAGTGTAAGTGCAGCTAGTGCATCTTTGACATGCAGCACCATTTCCATGGTAAGATACAGTGGGGGGAAATAAGTATTGGACGCATCAACATTTTTTTGAATATGTTTTGCAACAATAAGATTCCGACGGTCTTGGGAGAGCTCTTTGTTTTTACCCATCATGAGATGTTTCTTGTGTGACAACTTGGTAATAAAAAGCCTTTTTATAGACCATCAATTTACTAACCCAGCTGATATTCATTTGCACAGATAGGGGGTGAAATTACTTATGGATTTCAGCTGGTTCCTTGCCTTACCTTTCCTAGGAGAACATCTTTTTCTTTGCGTGTTCAATACTTTATTACGCATAACTTTAATTATGGACTTCAACATTGTGAATTCTTTATATTTCCAGATTTCTTGAGTTAATACTGATGTCTGGTGAAAATTTAAAGTGAATAACCTCATTGGAAATCTATTTACTGAAAAAAATGTTGACGCATCCAATACTTATTTCCCTCACTGTATATTGCAAAGGAAGGGTGACATTGAACATTATAATATCTGGACATCAGAAATGCATGTGCACCACACTGACTTTGTTTCCCATGCAAAGCGTGAGAAAATGAATATAATGTCGTTGGGCTGGAAATGTTGCCAGTTCCTGGCAACCCTGGTTAATGAGATTAGCTCGTCTGTGTATGCTTCCATGGCATAGAATGACAGTTACACTAAAAACTGACTAGATAGAAGCCTATAACATAAGTCAGGTTTGAAAGACTCTAGACTTGATTTGTTTTTAAGGCGATGTCGAATGTTATCAGGATTCTATGAGAGTTCTCATGGGATGGAACAAGGACCATGAGGAGCAGACACGTCTCATAGAGCGGCATGTCATAGTAGGAGCTGGGCGTCCTCTGCTTATATCAAGGAGCACCAAGCATAGCACTAAACAGCTGCTCTACGCATTAGATGGATGCTATATGGTCCATATCATAATACAAGACAAGTATCAGACACAGCAGGGAACAATTTGCAGGCTCAGCTTCGTTAAAGCCTACCACACAGATTTGCAAAATTGGGTGATATGATCTTGGGAAGAAAACCTTTATTAACTCTTTTAGCTCAAGTGACACCTAATGTTTTCAAAGACACATAGTATAAGTCAACTTCACGTATAGGGAGAATCTTTCAGATACAAGAGGGAGATCCACACATGACTCCTGTATCATGGTGGATGGAGGCACCTTGTCTGGGTCCAGCCTTAGAGATATCATTTATAGTGCTGTGGAGCACTATGATACCTGCCACATACACCTTTAAGGGACAAAATCTTAAGAATTGGATGATTCAACACATCATTTACAGAACACTTTCCACTTAAGCAAATACATGGCTTAAGGCTCATGCATCTAGTGTTTCCTGCACTGCTACATCACAGTCTTCAGTAGGCTATGCAGTCCTAAGGGCTATGCCAGCAGTTTATCTGATATGTTAACATTTAGATTATTGTTTTCTTTTATGAAATCAGCCACAATTTCATTTTATTTATTTTTATTTTTATGAGATTGTGTGGTGGGGTGCATGGCGGCTTAGTGGTTAGAACGTTTGCCTCACACCTCCACCTGGGGGTGCGATTCCCACCACTGCGCTGTGTGTGCTGAGTTTGCACAGTCTCCCCGTGGTGTGGAAGTTTCCTCCTGGTACTCCAGTCCAAAGGCATGCATGGTAGGCTGATTGACATGTCAAAAGTGTCCACAGTGTATGAATGGGTATGGGCATGTGACTGTGCTCTGCGATGGATATGATGGAACCCTGTCTGGGGTGTACCCCGCCTTGTGCCCGATGCTCCCTGGGATATGTTCCAGGTCCCACGCGACCCTGAAGGACAAGCGGTATAGAAAATGGATGGATGGATTTATTTTATGACTTGACACTCATTCATGAAACACTCAGTCATCCTTAACAACAATCTCTAATTTTAAGAATTCTGTAAAAGTTTCTCTCAGAAAAAAAAGATAAGTTATACATGCTAAGATAAGATTCTTTGTGAATACATCCCGTGATCTCAACAGCCAGCTGAATCACAAATAAAACATCAAAGGCATCACTGTTTTCATCCTTCCACTCATTAGACAGCCAGCTGGCATAATAATCTCTCCACATGGACGAAAAAAAATAAATGAAGCTGCGGTATCAACAAACAGAAACTTCTCACAATTAACAGCTCACCCGTCTATAAGAGGGAATTGGAATGATAAATAATTGATGTGTGTATATATATATATATATATGGGTGCCAGTCCATCACAAGGCACAATCACTTATACAACCACACACACATTCATACACTACGGACACTTTAGACACGCCAATCAGCCTAACATGCATGTCTTTGGACTGGGGGAGGAAACCAGAGTACCCGGTGGGAACCCCCGACACACCGGGAGAACATGCAAACTCCGCACACACGGCCCTGGCGGGACTCGAACCCCGGAGGTGGAGGTGTACGTGCATACCACTAAGCCACCGTGCGCCCCTTATATATATATATATATATATATATATATATATATATAATTCAATTAAATTTGTTTTTTATTTGTACAGCGCTTTTTACAATAGACATTGTCAATATCCCCACATCTTACAGGCATGCACTGAGTTATAATGTAATGAACCACTATTCGAAATGGAAACGTGACTTTGATACTAAAATTCCCTCGTTAGAGTTCTAGCCCAGTAACAGAAAACGTGGATCTTGTTGACATTATTGAGGTGCCTTGAGCTGACTTTAAATGTGTTACTTGTCATTGGGCGCTTACTTATTCTACAGCAAAGTCAGAACTGTACAGCATATGTCCTTCAGGTGATATTGAGTGACTGTAACCTAGCTACCAAGCTGATTTCAGTCAATACCTCATATATTGCTTCTCTGTGCCCATCAACTCCTGTGCAGTCTAAATCTATTTTCTTCACAGTATAAATGAGAAAAGAAATATCCTGCACCCATTCCATTCCATTTTAAATGAGGAGCTTCAGATAATTAAATGAGAGATTATCGAATATATCGGTTATTTCTAGACAACAGTATTATGAAAATATATGCAATATGGGATTGGGCCATAAAAGTATTAAAAGTAAAGTGGTAAATAAATTTTTAATTACTGTGTGCAGTAGTTAAAATACATGGCAAAGCATAAAAATACACTAAAAGCAAGCAGGTGCTTCATTCAACGTACTCTCACCTGGGTTCATAGTACAAGAATAGAGAAACGCACCCTTAAACACATACCATTAGCTACTAGCTGGCTAGCATGATCTAAAACATCTCCACGACATGGCATCATTAGCTATAAATATAAAATATACTGTAAATTGGGCGGCTATCAGTTGCTTGCCATTGTATTAGAGAACAAAACTGTTACTTATTCATTTGCAATGACATACCTGCAACTACATTTTGATGTAATGAGGTATTTGCCATGACATATCTCTAATAACATATCTGTGGTGAAACATCTGCAGGGATGGATTTGCTATAACGTATCTGTGGTGATACATCAGCAATGACATATCTGGTCTCTGAGCTTGGTCTTTAGGGCACTATGGTGTTGAACACTGAGAATGCTGTTAGTACAACCCCAATTCCGAAAAAGTTGGGACGGTATGGAAAATGCTAATAAAAAGAAAGAGGAGTGATTTGTAAA
>JAFFST010055187.1:136100-146889 GCA_022414735.1 Noturus placidus | reverse complement strand
GTATGAATGTGTGTGTGTGAGTGTGTATGTGATTGTGCCCTGCGATGGACTGGCACCCTGTCCAGGGTGTACCCCGCCTTGTGCCCGATGCTCGCTGGGATAGGCTCCAGGTTCCCCCGTGACCCTGAAAAGGAGTAAGCGGTTTAAGATGGATGGATATATATATATATATATATATATAATGTATTTATAAATGATCTACATAAACGATATTAAAATATATAACATAGCCTGCTTATGAGGATATAGAAATCAAAGTTATAAGAGCAGACACTATAATGGTAAGAACTACTACAGCAGTAAGCTTGCAGATCTATTGGTAAGTAAAATATCTGCAACACCACAGCAGGCTAGCCAAATATTACCGCTAAGTAATTCATGAAAATTACTTATTTACTTTTATTGGGTGCTTTCTTCAAAGAAAACAGTGTACTTGTTTACAGTTATTTAATATTCTTTCCCTCAGAAGACTTATTTACCAGTATAACAAAATGTGGTCATTGTGCATGCAACAATAGAGCACTCCTGTGATCTTTGCTGACAGTGCTAGTGTAGTACCTAGAACATTCATAACCTAGCACTGTCCCTTCACTACTATGGTGCATGGTCCAACAAAGTGCTTTGCATACATCTGTAGGGTTGCTCTTTTCATTTTCTATAGCAATTACACTTTCACTCTCACAAACAGAGGAGGCATCCCAATGCCTTAACAATGTCACAGAGGAACTCTTGCCTCCAAACCATGGTTCCAATTAGGCCTGAAATATGATAACTGCTGGACTCATTATTGTGTGATCCAAAAGAGAGAGCAGACAGAGAAGCTGAAGGTTAGGCTTGGCTTTCAAGAGTGATGGCTTGTGTGTGAGGACTTGTGCTTACACAGCAGAAAAACAGTCCAATGATGAGGGACAGAGAAGCATGGTCACAAGATAATAAATAAGTCCTTTAAGATGGATCTCCCTCTTGGGGCTATATATTAAACTACTCACAAATACTACAGAAACGATCAGTGTCTTGCAGAATGAGTGGGCACTCAAAAATCATTGCATGTCTCAACAAAACCTATTCCTTGCTGTCTACCAATACACTATAAAGTATATTTAGGTGGATTTAGTGTATTTTAATAATTTTTTTATTAAGTAACACACAATAAGATTTCCCTGGTTCAACCAAAAAAAGGCTTGTGTTTATACCTAATCCAGTATAGTGATGTGCATGACAAGAAGTCAGGAAGTGAAGGTTGATCAATGTTAACCACACTAGAGAAACATCCAGAGCAGTCAATAAGTATTGGCAAAGTAATGAAGTTTTCTTCCGTGTCTCATAACATGAGATAAATACCTTCTCTGAAGCAACCAATGAGCATGAAGCCGAGAAAACTGACTCAGAATTGTGAGTACCTGGTGACAGTTCTGGAATTAAGGATCTGTCCTCCCAAACAGTGCACAGTGCCCTTTCTGCCTCATAAATGCACCATACAACACCAATGATGGCTCATTGGACAGGTAATGACAATATTTAAGAAATAATGGCCTCCATGCAGCTTTTTTTTTTTTTTTTTAAATGTCAATGTGTCCTCCAATAATGAATTCCCGGTCAATGTTATTGATATGCGTCCATTTATTTGGCAGGGACACTAGCCAGAGTTTAATTGGCAGGAGATGAATTCAGGAGGACAGGAAGAAGCAGGCCAAATTTCATCTGATCAGCAAGGTTTTAAACAATCACCGGTGAAGTGAAGTCTGTGCCATATTTATAAGTCATTGTGTTTTATAGGCCATTAGGATCTCCAGAGAAAGGCAGCATGGAGAGTGTGGCCTTCTGTCGAAATTAAAATGTCAGGGAGAAAGAAGTAGAACAAAACAGAGAATCTGCAATTAATTACATGACCATAAAAATTCAATAATCAGGAGGCAATGCTCCTCTCTGGCACAGCAGCCTTTGATTGCAGCAAAGTAAAATAGCATGCATTCATCTCTGCAAATTAGATTTGTAATCTGAAAAGGGATTCATAGGAATACAGTAGCCTACATGTCCCCTTCTCTCAGAGTAAGCTTACTGACAAATGGAGTGGACTGGCCACTTTTTTAATTCAGCAATTACTAGCCGCTGAGATTAATGAGACCTGAAAAGCAAGATGGTTCTGAATTTTAAGGATAGATACTTTTCATAGTTTTCAAACACAACAACATTGTATAATATAAATTAGTTACTTGTGACTATGTACTTACATTTAAGGTGGATCATCAGTGAATGTTATTAAGAGATTAATGATTCATGTACCCTTCTCTTGTTTATAAACATACAGTGTGTTAGTGTTCTACATAAATTTTTACATAATGCTTAGAAAACCGCTGTATTACAACTAATCCACACTGGTACTTACCAATCTGACTTGCTGGTGTGGAGCGCTGACCCAGATACACGACCATTCCACTTAACATTTAGATAACAAATATTTAAATCTATTAATAGTATTCACTAAGAATGCTACATTCATTCCCAGAGCATGGTCTTTAATGTGTGCGGTCTGTGGGGAGAAAGCTAAGCTAATTGCTTTTAATGATTTCCCAAATAATATGAGGCCTGAGGACATCAATTGGAATCCAATAGTGTAAGTGTCGTTAATGTAAAAGAAGATGCAGTGTTATGTGGCCTTCATTGACTTCTACATCAGTTGGTGTAGACAGAAGCATACTTGCTATGTATCTGTCAGCACAGTAGTTAAACGAGTGAAGCCCATCAGACTGATATCAGACAGAAAGAGTGGTATTGACTAAAGGAGAATTCTTACTCATAGAGACCATTTTACAAACATGGTTGCTTCACTGCATGTAGTCATCCTGTTCAATGTAAGAGGTTACTTAGAAGTTGAATTTATGCTTAGAAATAAAAATGCACCAATTTGGTGGGACCATTTTGCAGTTCTACATTAACTGTATTACACTGCTATTTACTTTTGGACTGTGCCATTCTTTTGTGCTGAACCATAACATTTCTGTGTTGGAAGGATGTGAAAGGCACAAGTGTGTACTGGAATTGTACTAGTAAATGAAATCCAATAAGCATAGTCAAAGTCCAAGTTTGGGGTCAGAACACAGACAGAAGAAAATAAAACAGAGTAATCCATACTCATAATCCAAACTGACAGTAGTAATGAAACGTTCACAAATGAGTCGCAAACTCTTTGAGCCAGTTCTTTTAGGTTTATAAAAACATATATCTTAAGGACCGCAATATATCCTCTTGCTGAAGATTCATTATTCTGTATTCATGGTTCCCCAACACCATTAATCCCATGAATTATACTGCAAACGAAATGAATAAAGTAATATAAACAACACAATAATTTGGTGCGTCATACAGATTTAAAGCCAGTTATAGTGAGAATGTCAAGTCATGTATTTTGTATCTGTGTGTGACTGAGGCAGCACGAGAGTCCGAATTGTTATAACGATTTATATAGTGTAGCATATTGGGGAGGTGAACAATTATCAGGATCAATGGACAAGAACCTTTGAAGTCTACTTAAATGAAAGTTAAGTGCAGACTCTGCAGTGTACAATGTTGTTTTATCAACCAGAAGAGTAAGAAAAACCAACGCCGTTGGGTGGCTTGGACAAATCCACCAAGGAGTTTTAGGAGCTAGCTCCTTTTGTTAACCTGAGCCTACTGCTCTGTCTCCAGAATTGCCATTAGTAATAGGAGGCCAAGGTCAAAAAGCAGAAAACCCAGAACTAGAAGCTACAACTAGGTCCAGTACAGCATGGGAAACTGCTTATGCCATTCACACAAATACATACAATATAGCAAAACCCAACTAGCAACCACAGAGGTTATAAATAGACAGAATAATTACAAGGAGACAAGGGACAGTTGTGACTAATTAACTACCTAGACAACAGTTAACAATCACAGGAAGCAGATACCATATAAGGAAAGTGGAAAGAAAAAAGAAACAAATGGGGATGGAAAAGTACAGAGAGAGGAACATGACCGGGACAGGATATTTACACTGCCTAAGCAATATTGGAACCAGGCCTTTTTTTTAAATACATAGTCCAACATTTCAGTAGGCCTAATATAATTGGACAAATTAACAACATCTTAAATGAAGTTGTCCTGCTTAGTAATTGGTTTCGGCTTCTTTGTGGTCAGTGATTGCCTGATATCTGCAAATCATAGATTGCTGATGATCAGACAGTCCTATAATGCAGCCAGTTTTATCTCTGGCCTTTTTTTAAAAGGGTATTCAGTCTTCTCTAAGTGATTTGCTCTGATAGGGTTCAGATCAGGTGAATGACTAAGCCAATCAAGAACTTTGTCACCATGAAAACTATAGTTGCTTTAATAGGTTTTGGGTCATCATCCTGCTGCAAGTCATTTAGTTGGGTCTGATAAGATACTACTGTCCATTACACAATTTATTCCACGAGTGCAATTGCAAGTAATAAAATCAATAAAGACATGTGATGCCCTGTGATGGACTGGCATCCCATCCATTGCGAATTCTCCTGCCTTGTGCCTAGTGTACCAGGATATGCTCAGAATCCACCACAATGTTTACCAGGAAAAAGCAGTTATGGAATATGAATGAATGATGAATGAAACTATATATATATATATTGGGCGGCTGTGGCTCAGTCGGTAGAGCGGGTTGTCTACTAATCCACTAATCGTAGCTTTGGTGGTTCGAATCCCGGCCCGGGTGATCCCATGCAGAAGTGTCCTTGGGCAAGACACTAAACCCTAAGTTGCCCCCGATGGCAAGCTAGCACCTTGCATGCAGCTCTGCTACCATTGGTGTGTGAGTGTGTCTCATTTGTAAGTCGCTTTGGATAAAAGCGTCTGCTAAATGAATAAATGTAAATGTAAATGTAAATATATAAACATACATGTATAATGATATATTTAACCCATTAGATGATGTGATTTTCAAGTGTCACAATTAATTAATTATCAATTTGTATAGCGCCTTTTTTTTTTTTTTTTAATGACCTGTTTTACTAGCATTGATATCATTCGGTCCAATATTAACAAAATGTGTATAACTGACCGACTGCTTACAGTACACATACTGTATGTACTGTATATCTGATACAGGCCATCAGCAGCCTGTCTCTGAACTTCTTACCATGTGAATTTAAGCAGTAGTAAATGACGGTAATCATTTTGTGTTTGCTCCTTAGATTGCAAGTGTGTCATGTTCACTCCACAGGGGTTTCTATGGACTGCCCTGTTGTAATTTCTCCCCTTTTCAGCTCACAATCTGAATAGAGCTGACACTGAAAAAGAGTGAACACATTCTCCTGAGAAAGCCCAATACATGGTGCATACAGGGCAGGAGATTCAATTCAACGCAAAGCCTTCCTCATACCCTCACCAAAAATATCCCACATGTAATAGATCAAAAGCTCTTTCAGCATCAAGTGTGTGTGCGTGCAAAGGAAAGGGAGTAGATAAAAAATGGGTGCCGGCATCAAGAAGACTGTCTGTACTGTGAATTATATACCGTAATATGCACAAATTATTACTAGCTAACTGCCCCTAATGAATCCAGCCAGATCAAAATGGATTACACTCCCAGTGAGAGCATCCATTTCACACAGTAGCAGTGTGACATGATTCTGCATAAGGAAATGGGACTGGTGTGAAACTCTAAGTCTACATCTATGCCTAATAAATGCATTTTAGTCAGTATTTCCCAATCTTATCTGAGGATGGATGCATGTAACCAAATTCCAATATGGAAATGAAAACTATGTCCACATGACACTGGCACTGATGTTCTTTATAATGGCGTTCAAATAATTGAACAATTCTTCAATTAACCATTAAATGCCACCTTCACTGATTATCCTTCTTCTTTAATTAGTAGGCAAAGAATTAGATCTTCTTACCACTGTCATTTCTGACTATGCTGACATGACGCATAACCAGACAGCTCCAGCTCACTCTGTTTGTTATAGTTCATAACATAAGAGGGTGGTTTGCCTTTTAATTATTGAGCACAGTCTGACACACTAATAAGTAGAGTCTACAGTTCTTGTCTCTTAGTGGGAGAGAAATTGGGTTGCGCATGAAATGGTGAATTTATTCCCTCATATTTCTTCTAAAGGTGCAGCTACAGCTAAATCAAATGTAATATTTCATTTCATTTATTGCCCAAGAAAAGCAAAATGAGATATTGGTCTATTTTTATCGATTTTTAGCTCCATTCAAGAGAAACAGCAGTTCCTTAGCTTTTCCCACATCATTCTGGATCTAATTATAGGATATATACACAGAAATTGTGCTGCATTTGCCTTATTGCCTTCCTGAAATATTGCATCCTCAATATATTACCACAAACTGATTTGTGACCAACTGCGACTCAAAATATACATAAAGTCAGTATTCGACTGAAGTCCATAATTTTTATCAATCTCTGAGCCTGTGGGAGCAGATCGTGTCCAGACACATGCAGACTGAAAACGCTGCAGTTTCCTCCTGAGTATGTGACTGGGAGGACTTTTAATTTGAGAAATGCTGCTGAGCCATATTTTCACCTCATCCTGTTGTCATGCATTATTTTGGTAAACATGCCAGGTACTAATTTAATATATTGTAAAGCAGGCTGTTCGCCATCCGACTCTCCATGTGATTGATGAATGACTGGAAGATAAAGCAGTGACTGAGATTTATGGGCTGCCGGCACATAGAATATGTATGATTATCAGCAGCATGCTGAAAGCTCCTGCTTTTGAGTGATAGCCAGAGGGAGAGTGATCAAGCAAATGAGTGCATCTGTGGGGTGGGAGGGAGGGGCTCAGGCAGCATACCGTGCTTGTTTGTATCTCTGCTGTAGTCCTGAGCTTCTCGTGGCAAGCAGTGTTGTCCTGCAGATGGTGTGCAGAGTAATATATCTCATCTTCTTCAGCCACACAGGGCTGTCCTTTCTTTCCTGCACGCTCTCTGGTACCCTATTTTTGCATGCTGTATAACACCTTCTCTTCAAGACTTTAGTGTTGTGCTGTAACAAAGTGCTGCAAATTTTCTGTACTAGTCATGCTGAAAGTTTCTCCCCTTCAGCTGTATTTGTCTCACCTCTGATTTGGGTATAATGCCCATTGGCATTTCTGAGAGCTTAAAATGAGTTCATTCCTAATTGACTGATGGCACATCGTCATAAATTCCAAAACCTGGTGGAGTTTATTGATCCTGCAGGAGCGCTTGTGACTTTCAGCATATGTCACTGCACTCTCTCATAGGCAGCTAAGTAGGAGCAATATTTTACAGTCAGGGCATTATCATATGCACACTATGCCCATTGTTATCTGCATCAGTGATTTAATGTGAGGCAGCATGACTAGCATGGGACCCTGGAGAGGACTTGATTTGGTGTGTGGCCCAATTTATATATTTACATGTCACCATAAATAACATTAATGCACCTCGGAGGATTGCTGAAAGTAATTGTTTATCCACGTCCTAGCAAATGTGCTTGACAATATTCTTGATGAACGGCCCCTAGCTGTCTTTTAAAGAGCTGCACTTTGGCTGTGGTGTTACAGACAACTGTTTAAAGGTGGTCTCAGGTTCTGCTGATTACCCTGCCCTGTCTTCCCAAACCACATTCTCTGGCTCTGACAGCAAGCTGGTAAACACAAATGCATAGCCAGAGAGCCATCCTTCAGTTCCAGATGAGCCTCTTGTCTATTTGCTGTCGGGTTGCCTTCGGGAACCACTGTGACTGGATTTGCAGTCACTTTTGTCTATTTTACAGGACACTTAACTAAACGGTACATTCATGTGAGGTGTGAAGTGTGTGTAATTCAGTCAAGGTCTCCCATGGTTTAAAAAGGCCTGCAATTTGGTATTTTTGGTGCTCTGGTAGCTAATAGAAGTAAGGGTTAGTTAGACTAGACCAGGTTTTGGTATAAATAGCTATTGTGCTATACAGTTGTTTGCAGGTAGGAAACCTCAGCCATGCTTCCTTTTAATTCACACAGGGTGATCGGTTTTTCACAGAGCTGTTCCTGTGCTGTTCTGTGACAGAAGACATGATGGTAGGAACTGCATTACAGAGTAAAACAGGAAAAACAGGCCTCATTAACCCCCAGAGGCAGAGGCCTGTAAGGAGCCATAAATCCTCAACATGTGAAGAGCAATGGGAGAATCGTTTCCTTTTAAGTGAGCATATAGGTAACATAGAGTTTTCCCAGCTGTGATGTGTAACCTGATGGCAACAGAGCACTCAAAACATGCAAGCGCGTACTTCAAGCATCCAGTACTATGAATAACACCAGGATTAAATGGTGGAGATGTGTTAATAGTCAATCAGGTTTAACTAGGTCTGTTGCAGCAGGATATGACTATCACAAGGCTGGAGTATAAGCACCCATGAGGCTCAAACATTGCAAGTGGGATTAAACATAGCAGGGGCTAGAACTGTCACTGTACCCCTCTCTCTCTCTCTCATTCTCTCTCTTCTCTCCTGCTGTTGATGTATTGCAGTGGCCTGGCAGGAGGAGCTCGACTAAAACCTCTGTACATGCCAAAATACGTTTTACAAGCTGTGCCCTAATCAGCTAGCAGCCAGTGGTCCATAAATCCAGGCATGTCTGTCGAGCATGGTCACGGCCAGGGGAGTAAGCACTGGATGGATATACAGCAGAGCATGCAACCAGACCAGGCCAGAGACAAGCAACAGTGCCAGGGATATTTGTAAGACAAAGGGAGGGATCTAAATTTTAAATTCATAGGGTCGATATTGCGGTGGTTTAATTTATGCCAGGGTTTTAATCCAGCAAAGTGGATGCACAAGTTTGCATAGGTATCAGTGGGCATGTTTTATGTCAAACTATATGCATGTGTGTCCTCCGTGAATGGTAATACTGTCTTGTTGAAGTGTCATTACATCAGTAAACACAATTAGCTAGGAGCATGACCTATGTTTACAGTCTACAACAATTCATTCAATCTTTCATCTTCATTAAAGGTTTTCTCCTGATCAGGGTTACATTTGATCTGGCAATTTAGTGTCTTCAGTTCAGGTACCAGCATTTTTGGGGGGAAATGGGAGGAAACCAGAGATCACAGAGGAAACCCAGTGGACAAGGGGAGAATATGCAAAACTCCACATAGACAGTAACTTGAGCTCAGAATCTAACCATAAAACTTGCTCTTAAATGCTCTGTTCCTGCTCAGATAAGAGGACTAATACTACAGACACCTGTGCATCCCTGGCACAGGCCTGGAGAGAAATGCCAAAATGACTTAATGACTTCAGTATGTGCACACACATGCAATATGCAACCTTCTTTTCTTCTATCACTAACCCTAACCCACAAAATGTTAATTACATTCAAATATGTTTCATTAGCTACTCATGTAATCCCTTTAAGCATTGCTTATATGTGTTCATATATGCATAACTGAACATCAATGTAGTAACACATCTTGTGTAGTCTTTTGTCATGTTGTTGCTTACAGACTGCTGGTGTATATGTTATCCATTAGATGGCAGCACTGAGGTCTGTGTATGTTATGGGAAATATGAACCAACCAGTAGTTCAGTGCTTTTATTTGATCTTAAATTTACTTTTATATTCTATTGAAGCATGCAATAAGGCAACAATACATGAAGTTGAAAATATAAAAATGGGCATAGATAGTTATGAACTGTGATCATCATAAAACCAGCTTCATTTTATGTAAATTATTTATGTCATTTTATGTCTTTAATTATTAAGAGTCATGGATAACTATGTATATGTGTGCATATACTTGAGAAAGGAGAAAGTGAATTAGTGGAGATTTTTTGTTTGGTTGGGGTTTATTTTTACAGGAAACTTTTGTTTGGACACCTCTCCTGAATTCACTGTCTCTGGCAGACTTTTACCAGCGCTGTGCCTTACTGTTATAGGCCCTTATTTACAGGACATTTGTTGCCTTTGACATTTATCAATGCGCAAGGGCCATGAACTTCATGCAAACGGAATTGAAGCATTCAATAGGCAAGGCTTTAGGCCTCATCCTGTTGGGGTATTATCACAAGTCTTTTCATGCTGAGATAAATCACTTCCACTGCACCCAGCAGTGAAGAACTAAAGAGAGGGAGCGGGGCGGGGGGAAATGAGGGTAGGAGGAGTATCTTCAAGATTAGGTCAGGAAGCCAAGGACAAAATCAGGCCTTGGTTTTTCTCCCCTTGACTAATTGTTTTGGGTGTTTAATACAAACTTCACTCATTGTTAAAGAAAAGCATTTATTTTTCAGTGAATGCCAGCAGTAAACTGATCTATGGACCTGCTTGTTATAGCTTGTATGGCAAATTAATCTGTGATCAAACAAATGTCAACAGGTAAGGCAAAGCTTATAGACAAGCCAGAATAGACTGGCATGTTTAGAATTTATATTAAAACTATTAAAATAATCACAAACAAAAAACTATGCATTCTGACCACTGGGGTTTTTTTTTTGTTTGTTTGTTTGTTTTTACTTCTACTTCTACTTTTCCTCAGATACTACATAAGTAGAAAAAAATCGTTCCAAATATCTGTATGTTTATTTAATAGAATAACACTCTGCCTGTTTTATTTAACTCTTATGCAAAAGCTATCCTCATATGTATTAAACATACAGTGGTGTGAAAAAGTGTTTGCCCCCTTCCTCATTTCCTGTTCCTTTGCATGTTTGTCACTCTTAAGTGTTTCGGAACATCAAACCAATTTAAACAATAGTCAAGGACAACACAAGTAAACACAAAATGCGATTTGTAAATGAAGGTGTTTATTATTAAAGGTGAAA
>JAFFST010055187.1:116420-126458 GCA_022414735.1 Noturus placidus | reverse complement strand
TATATATATATATATATATATATATATATATATATATATATATATATATATATATATATATATAATGTAGGCTGACAGAGTTCTGTCAGTTTTGTATGCCCAGGGCTATAGTTGCAAGGCCCAAGTTTAAGCGTTAAGTAATTTGTTGAGGGAAAAGTTAATGGCATGTTATTTTTCTCAGAATAGGATCAGGTGAAAATACTGTGAGAAGGAGCAAGCCTTTGGCTGATGAAACATCATAATTAACTGAGCAATTCATAGACTTGCATTAGGATATTAAGGATCAGGGTATTAATGAGTAATGAGTGAAGTGCTTTTGCGTGTGTGTGTGTGTGTGTGTGCAAGTGTGTGTGTGCGCACATGCTTGTACCAGAGCTCCCAGAAAAAAATTGCCCATATGATCTTTCAAAAACTAGAACATTTCAAAGACACTAAGCATGAATATAACAATTTATTTGATTTGCAAGCAGTGTTCTAAGAGGGCTTATATTTAGTATAACCGCACTGAGACATTTCATATCATTCTGCTCGTCTATGTTTGCCACATAAATTCCACATAAAGTTCCACTTCTAGCGTCTATAGTACTAAATCGTTACTACAGTTGAGTTAGCAACATCATCAGTGGACATGGCAAGAAATACATTTTACATGAATATAATAAATGAATATGAGTGAGGCAACAGAAAAACCTATCTTGACAGCAACAGAAAAACCTTGTCCTATCGTCTGGAGATTGCGATTTCGAATCCTGATTATCCAATAGCCATCCATGGCCGGGAATCCAAGAGAACAAAACTGGCCCCTCAGGGAGCCCCTATTAATTATTGCAACACTAGCCAATCAGTGAGTGCATGCATGCAAAAGTGGGTGCATAGCGCTTTCCTCCTAGTGTGTTAAGCCAACCTCTGACATTGCATGAGCAGCAGTTTGAAACGATGCAGTTGGTTGGCTTCACTGCTACCTAAAGGCCTTCCCTCCCTGTTTGCTATGTGATAGGGAAGAGGTGCCATGATTGGTGGGCCATGACTATATTATATTATGGCAATCTTTACTTCTGAAAGACTCTGGCTCTCTAAGATAGTCTTTTTATACAATCATGTTACTGACCTGTTTCCAATTAACCTAATTAGTTCCAAAATATTCCTCCAGCTCTTTCTTTTTAGTAACACTTACTTTTCTGTCCTTTTGTTGCCCCGTCCCAACTTCTTTGAGACATGTTGTGGCCATAAAATTTAAAATTAACTTGTTTTTTTTTTCCTTAAAATTGTACATTTAATCAGTTTAAACATTTGATGTGTTTTCTATGTTCTATTGTGAATAACATATGGGTTTTTAGATTTGCAAAACATTGTATTCTGTTTTTATTTACATTTATTTACGTTACAAAGCGTCCCAACTTTTTTGGATTTGTGGCCACGCCCTATTAACAAATTACCACCATGTCCCTTCATTGGCTCTGTAGCACAAACATACAGTACATTAGATGCAATTTTAGATGCTAGGTTTTTTGGGTTTTTTTTTTTTTTTAAAAATAGACTAGCGCTGTTCTGTACACGCAGAAGCATTTTGAATAGAAAGTACTTGTTTTTGGAGTATCAGTTAGCACTGACAGCCTCATGATTGACATATTTGTTTTCACTCCGGGCCTGTCACTTTTAAGCATCGCAGTGAGATGCCGACAGACAGTGCTCAATCACAGAGCTGTTCAAAAGGAGAAACTCATTGGGTTGATGGTTAAGGCTCTTGGTTACTGATCAGAAGGTCGGGGGTTCAAGCAACAGCACTGACAAAGCTGCCTCTGTTGGGCCCTTGAGCAAGGCCCATAACCCTCTCTGCTCCAGGGGCGCTGTATCATGACTGACCCTGTGCTCTGACCCCAACTTCCTGACATGCTGGGGTATGTGAAGAAAAAATTAATTTCATTGTACATATGTATATGTGATCAATAAAGACTCATTGTCATTATTCCATTATACTGTACATAAAATTTCAAATTAATATGTTAATCTAAATCATTAATAATTACCACAAAAAATCAAACAAGTTACCCATAATATTCTATGTTTAAACATAATTTTAGCCATGAAAAAAGGCAAAGCTAGAAAATTTTTAGCTAGATGCAATCACATTTGAGCTATAATTTGATGAACTTTACATCTTCCTTTAACGCACACACAAGTACTCGTCTGCATCTCGGAGTCTATCAGGATTAACATTCTAGTTCCATCATAACCAAAAAAAAACAACAAAAACAGATCTGCTGATGACAGCCTCACTCCACCCCTCAACCAGGGACGTGTGTGTGTGTGTGTGTGTGTGTGTGTGTGTGTGTGTGTGAGTGTTCTCAACAGCACGGAAGGAGAGCGGAGTAGAGCAGGGAGCTGCTGTGGAGGCAGACATGAAGCCTGTCAAGCAGCAGCTGTCAGCCGGTTCTTTCTGATGCCATCATCTCATCAGCAGGCCTGTCAGTCTCCCAGACAGACAGCTATCTAAGGTTCCACTGACAATGGCTAACATGGGTATGGGAGCGGATCCACACAGCCCCCATTTACACCAACACACAACCTTACTTCTGTACAAAGCCCTAAAGCTGATAAACTTTTGGAAAGATGATATTGATCCAGTTGCCTCCACCTTCACTCCAGTACCCTGTGGTTTAGTTTTGCTAGGCGCTAGCAGTCGTCAAAGGAGCACGCTGAGTATAATAATGAAAACGAGTCATTTCAAGGTGTAATATAGTCTTTGTTGTCATAATATCAATCAGGATGAGTTGCCGATTAGAATACAGCCTTTAGCAATACATTTGTTTGCTCTATCAGCCAGACGCCAGAGACACGAGAGACTGATGCTCTTTTATTTCCTTTTGAGCGAGAGCTTGAGTGCTCCGACTGTCAAGATCTTGTTGCTGTTTTTCTTGCCCTGTCTAAGTACTGTTGATCAAGCAAACATATGGCTCTCCATATGCGAGGATGTCAGAGGTGTCTCTTTCCATGCTCCTCCTGACAGGTTTCTTTCTGTAGCTGACTTTATGAACTACAGTCAATAAGGAGCCACCCCAATCCCCTGCCTGCGTTATCTGATTTGTTATCTCTAAACATTGATGAGGTTTGCTTTCTGCCTGTATAAATACATTTGTAATTTTCTTTTTGCGAACATCTCTTTCAGCAATATAACAAATCTGGGGAGCACGTCTGAAACGGTTTTACCGAGTGTGCATCATAAAACACATTGAATACTAAATTACATTAAACAAATCCATGCTATAATAACCTGAAGCTAAAACAACGCAGATAAAGATGCAGTATTTGCCATAATAGATGGCCTAAAGCCCAGAGGGTCTCTCCGCTAGTAATATAGCCTTGTAAACACTACACGTGTGGCTAGCTTCATTCCACCACTCTGGGATGCTAAGTGCTTAAGTAATATATTGCTTTCATAAGAGCATGCAAGATGTATTTGCTTTTTTTGGAAATAAAAAAGTGCACCAAAAAATATGCCTCCAATCCTTTGGGCAGTGTGATTAGAAATAAAATACTGAGCGCATTACTTCTGAATAAATTCCAGTACTGACATAGCAAAAATAATAATAATAATAATAATTTTAAAAAGAATGAAATTAAATAAATAAATAAAATGTTAAGAGTTTTCTCCGGGAGATGTAGACTCGGGCCTGACAAAAGGGGTGAGTGGTTGAGCATCTATTCCAAGAACAGTGTCCCCATAGCACACTAGCTAATGTATTACCTTTGGGTTACTGTAATATCTATCTGATGTATGTGTGCTGAGCAAAGCGCTGGAAACGAAGGCCTGAGCACATGCAGGAAGTCTGATCCCCAGAGCCACATAAGTCCACTCGCTGGAGCCATGCAGTGTTCTCCACCTCCCCTCAGTGCTGAAGCCAGGCAAAGTTAATACAGCGCAAGTGTGCTGGGCCAGCAGCGGCTCCGCAGAGCTCCTGAGACCCACTACAGCCTGCAGGAGCTGATAAGTCAGGCAGCCATTCATGAGCCCAAATAAAGGCAGTAAAGTTGACTGGTGAGAATGGCGCACAGCCTGGGGTTGGCAGACTGTTCCTCTGAGGAGAAGCGCTGCGACACTCCTTGCAAACACACTTTCTCTCTCTCTCTCTCTCTCTCTCTCACACACACACACACACACACACACACACACATGCGACCCAGAGGATGCATCAACTTTATTCTCTCCCCATCTCACGTGCACATACAAATATTTATTTTTTCTTGATTTTCCCCCTATTTCTTTCAACTGAAAAGCACAACAACAACAACAAAAAATCACACCTCTCCCTCTCCACATCTCATGCCAAAATAATCAATGGCTTCCCGAGCGGCCCGGCGGAGCTGACGAGCAAGTGAGGATACAGACATGACTCCAGGGCACGGCTACAGATAATAAGTGAGGAACAGTCCTTGGGTATGTTTTACAGCTATCAAGACTCATCATATTTGACATGCATTGTGGTGTTTACAGAGTCCCAGTAAAACCTCCAGCTATACACTTAACAGGGTGAGGCGCACAAGTTCTGAAAACGTTCTGCAAGAGGAAATCCAGCTCCGCTCTTCTGCGTGTCCCTTTTCTTATTCATGACGCTATTCTCAGTGTTAACACCTGTCAGCTGACTGACTTGTTCCCGGTGGCTTATGAAAAAAATCATGGCTATGTGGTTCAGAGTCAACACTCCCATCAATTTAAATTCACCATGGTCTTCATGGAACATTAGTCGGATTTCTGTTTTCCTACAAAGTCCTGCTCCTCCACCGCTGGTACACACTGCAGAAAGGGAGGGGGCGAAGAAAAACACCAAAATGGTTCCTTAAAAGAATTTTTTTTTCACTCTTGTGAATAGCACAGCTGTAAATAGGCCATGAAACATTTATTTCAGAGTGTAGCTTTTTGGAATACAGTGTTGTGTCACAAAATAAATGTGTTATTCCATTCATAAATCGTGCCACATCACAATTCACTAAAACCATTGTCAATAGATTGAACCTGTGCTATCATTAATATTTCAGTCTAAAATGAAGTGAAATTGTTAGGATGACCTTTTCTACAACATACACTAGTACTTAAAGCAGCTGCACTGTGCCTTCTCCCCCATTTAGAGAAATCATGACGATCAAATACTTAGTTGCTGCAGTAATGTTAATGTTATTAATGTATTTCAAAGTGATAATGCCCAACTGTCAAATCCCTAACATGTCAAAGAACTGCATTCTGGTTAAGCACTCTGGCAGCATCTCAGCTCGGAGAAATGGCGGCATTCTTGCTTTTTGAGATAATTCAACAAGACCGCCAGGACCTCCAGATAGAAAGGAATGAAAGAGGAGATATGTTGCTTTACTGAAGTTTCTTCCTAGAAGTGGCCTTACATTAAAAAGAAAGAAAAGTTTGTGTTACATATGGCTGACTGGCTATTGAAGCCCATCTCAAACACCCTGGAAGTTAATTATCTACACCACTCTGCGTTCATTCTACTAATACAAGCTGCTCTTGACCTTATGCTTGTGCGTCTGGAGCAGATGAAAATAAGGCGTTTCTTTATTATTGGATTAACTCCAGATCTGACAAGTGTCTGAGTGTATAAACCTCCTCTTCTATATTCCAGCCCTCATCCTTAAACTAAAATACTTCAGACTCACATACAAATGCATAAAGTGTCTGAGAAGACCCCCCCCCTCTCTCTCTCCACCTGTGTGTGTGTGTGTGTGTGTGTGTGTGTGTGTGTGTGTGTGTGTGTGTGTGTGTGTCATGCCCTCTCTCTGTCTCTGTAAGCTTCAGGACACACAGGCTTGATAATCGACTCAATTAAGTAGGTCCAATTGCCATAGCAAATTGATCCAAGTTATAACATTATCATTAGCGCTTCAAGTATGGCAATTATAGGACATTCACAAGCAGAGGCAAAAAGAATAGGGAAGTAAAAATGAAGTGACTTTGCAAAAAAGGACATCCATTTCAGACGCACTGGGTGGTGTAAATAGCCCTGGTGTCAGCAGTATGGAGATAAAAGAACTGAAACATCCCATCACGTGTGTCAGCTTCTCTCTCCCTGTGGCTATGCTGCACAATCCATCAGTAGACAAATGAGTGCATGATTTTTTTTCTTGTTTTCGACCAGTCACCTTTGCTGAATATCTGTGCATGAAATTCTGACTGTCAAATTCACACTAAATCACTTAAGAAGACGGAAAACTAGTGACAAATATTTTATGCTGACTATGTAGGTGGAAGTGTTTACATGTACAAATTGAAAAAAATGTGCATCAAAATCAGACATTGTTGAGTAGGGAGATTTGTGTGTGTGTGTGTGTGTGTGTGTGTGTGTGTGTGTGTACTGTAGAGCTGTGACTGACAGGAACAGGCAGCCGTCAGTAGTGAGTGATATACACGCACTGCCACAGCACTGCCAAGCAGACAGCCTGAAATAGACACAACATAGCAGTGGAAACCTTCCTTTCCTCCCTAATTGTTTCTGAAAAAATGACATTTGTCTTTTTTGCACCTTGCTTCAGGTGTCAGTGCCTCTCAGATTAGAAGGCTTGCAATGGCATGATTGCCCCGCAGCACCTTATTTGATATTTTGAGGAGTGTCATTTCTTCTTGTGACTCCATAGAAATTGAAATCTGTGTTTATTTTCACACAAGGTTAATAGAAAAAGATGCCTAAGTGCACCTGCCAGTCTAATGTAAATTTTATGCAGACAAGTGCAGTGCAGCTGTACAAGAGAGGAGAGGAATAAAGGCAGGATAACAAACTGTATCATAAAACAGACGATCAAACTATTATAAAGCCAGCATTCCATTGTATTTCCAAAAATAAAATAAGCAGTTACTAATAAATTTCCATTGTCAGTGTAGAAGAATAACAAGGTTTATTAAATTGTACTTCTATTTTTTTTAATAACAAGGTATTGTTGGTAATCTTTTAAATATGTCTATAACATACTGCACAAAATGACTCTACATTATTACAATTATATATATATATATATATATATATATATATATATATATACAGTATATATATACACACACACACACACATTTTATTTATGCATGAAGCTCAACATAAACAGTGCTCAAACAGTGATGGTGTTATGGAACTGCCGATCAACTGTAGTCTAAACTGTGATATTCTGTAGACAACACTGCCACTTGGTGCAAAACAACAAGAAAAGCATTTGCTCTTCTCTTAAAGAGAACATTCCCCTCTGCGGCATCCTTCCTATGAATGTACACACATTCTTCTTGTACTATTCGTCAATCAGCTTTTCTAGGCTTTTATACTTTTGGACATCTGGCAGTAGTTTAATATTAGTATAGGATCCCTATCATAAACAATAATAATAATCTTTTACAAATGAAATAAATCAAATGTAAATATATAATTTTGGAAAGAAATCCTTGACATATTAATCAAGAAAAAAAGAACAAATAGCATGACAGATATACATATGCATATAATATATAATCACAAACTAATGTAATTTAATTGTATTCTTATATTTGTTACTGTTTATGTAGGTGGTGTGACTATATGCTAAATAATTTTTTTTTTAATAATACCTAAGAAAAAACTACAAAATTAGCTTAAAAAATATGTGCATTGTGTTTGTTCCTGTCCTAGGTATATGATTGAATTAGAATGTGCTTATGTTGCTCCCCTCTGGGGGGGGGGTTATGTATGGAAATTTTCAATCCAGGTGAGAAAAAGCAAATAGCAGAAAGCTTTTATAAAATATTTAAGTACTGTAAAAGTGAAAGCTGTTTAATAGTACTGCATAAGTATACCCAGAAGAGTACACAGTGCTTTCACACAGAAAAGTATTGTTCCATGTGACAATTTTAGTAGGGTGGATGCTTTTTTTGATCAACTTTATTTACCTTATATTCATGTCTACTTAGATGATTTAGTAAGGATGCACATTATCCGGCATTATACATGCTCTAAAGACAAACCATAAACTTAATCCTGCACAAACTACTGAATCGAGAAAATGTCAAGTTGTCTGAAGGAGACGTATAACTCTAACCACTGTTATCTGATACACATTGATATGAAGATTAAATTCATATCAACTATCATAGATGAACACTTTTCAAAATCAATCATTTATATGTATATAATAAAAAAGAGATGATTATATATTTTACAGCTTGCTCATCTAGGTTTATCGTAGGTTATATGAGCGTGGCACCTTGACAGGCAACAGTCAAGGCCAAACCAAGCAGGATTAGGTATTAGAAAGGAACACTTGCTCCACAGATGGCAAGATCACATCTTCAGGCCTTAAAGAGGTCTGTAAAGGAGCACATGGACCAGACCATATCTTTACAATGTGCCACTGTACAGTAGCTACTTGGAACAAATAACAGAAACAATTAGCGTCACATAAGC
The DNA here is from genome assembly GCA_022414735.1 of Noturus placidus. Classification (NCBI taxonomy): domain Eukaryota; kingdom Metazoa; phylum Chordata; class Actinopteri; order Siluriformes; family Ictaluridae; genus Noturus; species Noturus placidus. The sequence continues at coordinate 118,038 of JAFFST010055187.1, read as the reverse complement.
AGCCCGGAGCAGCAAGGAAGAAGAGAGAGGGAGAGAGGATGTGAAAACCAAGCATCTTATATTCACCCAGCGGACGTGAGCGACACACACACACATACAGTTGCAGCTCCATCCCCCCCATCCTCCAAACCTCCCATCATAGGAGGCACGGGCAAGTTTTAGAGACAGCAGCAGTCACGGCTCATTTCACTGATACGTACGTGTGGGCAGGGGGATTTGTTTGCATCCGCGCATACCTAATTAGAGAATCGGTGAAGGAAGTGTGCCGCTCCTCCGAGAGTGCCCCACCATCCCACCTCCAACAGTGGGAATATTTTTCTGACATCCCGCTCCTGCTTTCGCACACAGACTCACACGCAGACGAACTCTGAGTCGCACACACAGTCTTAGCTTGTTTTGGACTGCGAGTAATGAGACGGAGTAAACAACTTTTCATGGAGGTGCACACACTTTGGAGACTGACAGCAAGAACTTCACTGCTGTATGTGGGAGGCTGATCCACAAGCAGTATTGTATCTGTGGGCAATATTACATTGTGCTAATAAATTAAAGACACTTTAGGAAGAGTCTTCAGTTTAGCAAAGGCAGTAAAATTGTGATCAAATCTGTAAACAGATGAATTATTTAGAGCCAGTCATTAGGTGGAATTGAGACATGAATAAAACACTGAGACATCCTCATTATTTACCATGCATGCAACAGATAGGCCTTATCCATTAGAGGGCAGTAGAATGCAATATAGCTCACGACTTATAAAGATTCCAAGCACACTTCAATAGTCTGAGCTCCAAACTCAGGTCTGCAGACTACATTTGTCCTGCCAGAAGAAATCTACTCTGACAGCAGTGGGTTTTCTGTGGCACAGAAAAACCACAAATTACGCAGTGTGTAGTTTATTTTTTGGAAGTTTGATGGCATTGGATCCTGACAGAGATGATGATCTATACACATCTGTTCAAAAGAGAAAATCAGTCCAGAGTCATTGTAATTCTTCTGCTGATATTATACATTATTTATTCTGCACCCGGATTTAAAAAAAAAAAAAAAAAGAATCCCAGAAGAACTTTACAGATTTTTTAGCTCTGTTCGTAATCTACAAAGCATTCCATTCATGTATCATACTTTGATTAGATTTGGGTATGTAAATTATTGGACTTAATGGGATAAGATGAAATGGCATTAAGTATGTAAGGAATGAAACATGTAAGAATGTGCTGTTATTGGTAAATAATTAAAGACTTTACTTATAACAGCATGTCTGCAGTGTTTAATTCCTCTTATAACACAGCAATTGTGATGCCAATTACAATGACAACAATATTAATTTATCAATGAGCAATATGTCATACTTTTGAACTGTTATTTAGGTTATAGTTAGATTTAACATTATGGAATGTCCAGGAACCAAAATAAGACAACACTTTATAAATCCTAGGTGGGAAATTCCAGAAACAAATTAGTTCATGTTATTGCTTACAATAAAGCAGCTTAATGATTTTAATAGCACACAAAAAAGTGTCTCTTTCTTGACTGTACTGTACTTTTCTTTCTATATATATATACAGTGGTGTGAAAAAGTGTTTGCCCCCTTCCTCATTTCCTGTTCCTTTGCATGTTT
>JAFFST010055187.1:102282-113696 GCA_022414735.1 Noturus placidus | reverse complement strand
TATATATATATAAAAATATAATGTGTAGCTCAAATCCTTAATCACTGAGCTCCTCTTTCCTCAACTAACTTGCACTGATACAACCACCTGTATAGTTGAATTAACCCACACTAAAATATATATTTCAGAGCTTTACCAAACCAAGGTGTTTACTAGCATATAAACCATATAAAGAGGTTTGTGTTCACCTAAAATAGTCACTAAAATAAAGGACACAAATAAGATTCACTAATTTGCAGATGTCAGATAGGACATTTTCTATTCTTAGTCCAACATAAAACACTGGATATCCCACTAGGCATTGTGCTTTCTGATATTTCATTTCTGCACTGCTCTAAATGCCCAATCATTTCGAGTACAATCATGTAAAATAATAAAATAGTCAATGTACAGCTTTTTCTACAGCAAATCTTTGCCATATTAGCAATTACACAACAGTTAATTCCAGTCAACTAATTTGATTGGATGAGCGGCATTCCAAGGCTGCTAATATTTAGTGTGGAACGTTTCACAGTTTGTATCACGCCACTTGACTGTGCTCGCCACATAAAATACCAGTTCAGTACAGTTGAGTTAGTGACATCATCAGCGGACATGTCAAACAATATATTTTTCATGAATATAACTTCTCACTTAAAATATGAAAGCACATCAAAAGCAGATGAAAAGGAAGAAGGGAAACCAATTTCACTGAAAGCACCTTTAATGGGAATGTACAAATCATTGTGACCTAGCTAGCCAGCTAGCCAATGGGCTATCAGTGAGTGTAGCTTCCTTGGTATCTATGTCTGTTTGCAGAGCAAAAAGAAACAAATTATTTGTCCATATTGTGTCCAAAATATCAGTCACTTGATATTAATTTCTTATTTATAAAGCTGTTGTATAAATGGAGTGCGATATTGGTTAATTATGCATTTTGTTGTTAAATAACATGTTCTTTAATCCATAGTTTTACGACTTAGATACACAAGTTCTTGTGAATCAGTTGTTCCTATAGAAACAATGATCTGTCAGATTAGACTGATATAAACCTGTGATTTACTGTCAGAGCAGTCATGTTATAGAAAATTAATCAACACCTTCTGACCAATCAGATTCACCCTATCATTGCCCTATCCTCAGATTTTCCCTATACTCCTGAGATCACAAATTCAAATCGCAATGAGCCATCCAAGCCCTGTAGCCCAAGAGAGCAAAACTGGCTGTGTCAATCACAGTATTACTAGCCAATCACAAGTATCTGTGAGTTCATGCATGCAGAAGTGAGTAGATAACACTTCCGAGTGTGTTACGCTGCCCCTGACGTTGCATAAGCAGCAGTTTGAAAATGTGCCATCAGTTGGCTTCGCCCTGCATGGTTGGTATAAATTGGGGGGTGGTCGTTAATGTGATGTAAGTAAGTGTAACGTTTGCACTGATTTCAGCTCAATCTAGTAATGCTGGCAACCCTGCTGGTTTTTACCCACTCAGTCATAACAGAGCCTCAGTCCTGGAATGTCCTAAATGTCTCTCATAGAGAAATAACACATGCACTGGAATGCCTGAAACGACAAAATGTAATGTAAAGGTTAAAGTCTAAACTGAGGAAAATCTTAATCAGCATCGAGCATGGTGTACTTATTTAGCACTCTGACAGCACACACACGACAATGCTGCAACAATCGCAATAATATGTGACACTGTGACCCATTATAACAGTTCAGCTGCTTGTATACAACTGTTTATTTGTCTGTTTGATGGAATATTATAAATCTGAATAGTTCCTGACAATTATATCAGCATCACCAAAGATTATTACAAAATTATGCAGTTTCATCAAACGTAAACATTGCAGAAATCAGAAGATCCAGTTTACCCTGAGCAGAATAAACATACAATGGACTTTCCCTCCTGTATGTGTGTGTGCGTGTAGGTGTGTGTGTGTGTTGAGTGTGTGTGTGTGTGTTGAGTGTGTGTGTGAGTGTGTGTGTGAGTTGAGTGTGTGTGTTGAGTGTGTGTGTTGAGTGTGTATGTGTGTGTGTGTGGGTGTGTGTGTGTGTGTGTGTGTGTGTGTGTGAGTGTATGTGTTGAGTGTGTGTGTTGAGTGTGTGTGTGTGTGTGTACACGCACTGATTTAAATAACACATGGACTAGGACACCTGCTGAAAACACTGAAAGAGGCATCACAATGATTTTCAGGAGTATTTTGAAATTTTTGTCTGTTTGATGGAATATTATATATTATATTATATTATATTTATATTTAATATAATATAAATCTGAATAGTTCCTGACAATTATATCAGCATCACCAAAGATTATTACAAAATTATGCAGTTTCATCAAACGTAAACATTGCAGAAATCAGAAGATCCAGTTTACCCTGAGCAGAATAAACATACAATGGACTTTCCCTCCTGTATGTGTGTGTGCGTGTAGGTGTGTGTGTGTGTTGAGTGTGTGTGTGTGTGTGTGTGTGGATGTGTGTGTGTGTGTGGGTGTGTGTGGGTGTGTGTGTGTGTGTGTGTGTGTGTGGGTGTGTACACGCACTGATTTAAATAACACATGGACTTGGGCACCTGCTGAAAACACTGAAAGAGGCATCAGAATGATTTTCAGGATTATTTCCTCTGTTTTTCTTTTTCTAGCACTGTCAGGTAAAGTACTGTCACATGATAATTAGAACAGGCACACATATAATCAGTCTTTTAACTGAATTTTTGATAACTGCAGGACATTTGCAATTGTAGTTGTATACCGTATACATTATGAACTTGTCTACAGACTTACAACAAATACAACAAATGAAAAAGATTTACTAGGCCCATACCATGTCACTAAAAATACATCTGTATATGTCAATGTGTTGTGAGGAAACTTACTATATTCAATTAAGTATAATTCAATAAAACATTAACATAAAAAGTTTAGTATTGCAAATGGAGGTATTTTATAATTTTATTTTATTTATATTACCAAGAACCTGCTTGTCATTTTCAGTGAAATTTAGTTGCATTGTTTTGGTTTTGCACTATAATATTTTACCAGCGGCACTACATAATTGCCGGCTCATACTCAGAATTTAATTGACTGTGAAGTAAGAATGTGTTACCCGTGAGGGTGTTTAATCATAAGAGATAAGAGATTATTTGGGGAAATTTGTAGCTTTTCAAAATTTTTGAATTACAGATTATTCCAGCCAAATCACTGGCAAATATTATCTGACTATTTATTTTCATATTTAGGCTCTTGCACAAAGGTGGGTAGCATTCATTTCTCTGGCTGTAATTAATTGAACTTTATTGTGTATTAAGGAGCTGGAACAAAAAGTCTTATCGGGAAGAGTCACCAAGGAGACAATCCTCTGCTCAATTATGTGGTGAATAACTCTTTAAGGGAGCATCCAGTCCTGACTAAACTGCGCCTGGTACATGCACTCACAAGCATATACTCCAACCACATTTTTCCAATTCACAAATCTGAGAAAATAACAAAAAAAATATCACTGAGATAAAATGCAGATGGACAGTACATACATGCTTAATTCTACAAGCCTATTTAATATTCCAGACACTAGAGGTCAGTAAAATCTAGCATATGAACAAAAGATGGCTAACAAAACATTGATAAAAATCACATCTATATCTATAATGCATGCTAAAGTATATTTCTAATTCACAGAGAACAATGGAAGACTCAAAGAACATTATGTTGGTGGCTCCAGAACAAGCTCAGTTCATGGCTATTCTAATCAAACTTCTTAAATACAACAAAACTATTGAAATAGGTGAGAATGCAAGTTCTATTAAGATGTCTGTACATTCCAGTGAAAACAGATACATGTCTCTGAAAAAGTGATTGTGGTTTCTTGTCTCAGGCATGTATACAGGATACAACACCTTGAGTATGGCTTTGGCCATTCCTGAGGATGGCCGAGTGGTGGCCTGTGAAATCAGTGATGAGTATGTGCAGATAGCCAAGCCATTCTTTAAAGAGGTTTGTAAACGTAAGCTAAATAAATCTACGAAATATGTTTTAAATAGTCAATTCAAAATATCAGTTAAAATGCATAAAAGGTCTGCTGTGCTGAAGATCTCTCAAGATGTTCAAAACAGCAGAGAAATCTGCCACAGAAAGACTAGACGGGTTTAAAGGAGAACATCACTTATTTTATTTATTTTTTTTGCATATATTCAAGGACTTGCTCTATTTAAGAGAACTGCAAGGTAGTTAGCTATATTTTAAAGATTGATTTGCTCCAATCCCCCGGTGGATAGACAGCATGTAGCCTAATTATCTGGAAATTGAAGAGACGCAGAAATGTCTATCAGAGATGAGAGAATGCTCACTGAAGTAGTTGTTGATGTCAGCTTCAGTGTCATTGTCGACACAGCTTGCAAAGTCAAGCATCACGGTACTTTGCTTTATCTGTGTTTTTGTATCCCAAGGGCAGAAGGGCAGCTTCTGCACCACACGCCATGACACAATTAAAGAGCAGAAATGACCAGTGCAATTCTTTTTTTATTTTTAGGCAGGAGTGGAAAAGAAAATTGACATCCGCCTTCAAACTGCACTTAAAACCTTGGGTAATGTTGATATATTTTAGGTTCATACATTCAATCTCTTTCAATCCAAGTTGATATCTATATCCCTACAACCTGTCAATGTTTTGGCCTCTTTACAGATGAACTCCTTGAGGCTGGTGAAGCTGAAACCTATGACTTTGTATTCATTGATGCAGACAAGATAAACTATGAAAATTACTATGATAAATCCCTCCAGCTTATTCGTAAAGGTGGCATAATAGCTATTGATAATGTAAGTATGATGTAGATAAATAACTGTAGGTGTCTGGAAATGTTTTATATAACCACATATTTAACAAGCCATCACAGATAAACATGTCCTCATTGAGATGACACACATTCTGATCTGGCATCCCTGCACTCCTCAGGTCCTTTGGGGAGGGAAAGTCATAAATCCTGAAAAGGATGATGTCACCTCCCAGGTCATTGACCGGCTGAATAAGAAAATCCACAAAGACCAGCAAGTGGATCTGAGCATGCTCACTGTGGGTGATGGCTTAACACTGGCTATTAAATTATAATCCTTCACTAAATACCCCTTGTATAATTGATATTTACAAATAAGTACAACTTAATCATATATTATGTGATTGTTTATTAAAGGCTTAGATATTATTCTACAAATCACTGATCTCTTTGACCTCCTGTCTTGATAATGTTGAAGAAATGTTGAATAAATTGAAAAATTCAGAGCCTGTTTACACCCTATTTTTTTCTAGCAGAGATTTCTTAAACACAATCTGAGTGAATTTTGTAGCCTACTACAGTATCATTGTAGCTGGATACCTGTATAATAAAGTATTGGAGAGTAACAGAGTTCACATACTTCCATTTCCTTCTTCTGGACCTATTTGAAGGACTGACCAAAGCCTTCATGGGTAGAACTAGCAGCCAGTGCACTAGATAACAGTGCAGAAACCCACCAGCATACTTTGGCAAAAGTATCAGAATTTTTTAGATTATAAATGTAATAATGGAGCCCAAATCAAAAAAGAGACGAAAGAGAAATATTTGGACAGGGTAAAGCTCCCATAATTACTGTAAATGTATAAATTTAATAAATTGTGTATTACATTATTCTGGTCCTTCTGGCAACTCTGGTATTTCCCTCCTCGTTAACAATAATGTCAAAATGGTGCAGTGGGTGCAAAAATAATTTGTTGCTCTGTGAATGACACGTTCCTTGTTAAATACTTTTTCAACAGGCCATTAACAGGGTACTATATTACTGACTGTTTATGAAATATTAAGGATATGAAATGCACATGTAATTACTTTGTTTGGAAAGGCAATGTGCATAGGACCTAAATATAAAGCCTGCACAGAGGCCATAATGACACATACTACTTAATATGACAAAAACAAACATATGCTACTTTTGACTCAATGTACGTAGGGATTTTTTTTTTCTTGCTGGATTCCTAAATTGCTTGTACCTGCAGTTTGAATCAATTGGAAAAAGAAAGCACTAATCCTTTACTTTTGTAAGTCAGTACTTCATCTTTTTGTGAATTTTGGTTAGACTTCAAAAATCAAATCAAATGCAATTTTTAACTGTTATGTTATGTTATGTTATGTTATGTTATGTTATGTTATATGTTATTTTTTCACAAAGATTCTGATACTGAGGACATTGGGAATGGTATGAGTTTATTGGATATACAATTTTTCACAATGATGGAAATTGACTTTGCCTCACTTATAAGCTTTTCTTGATGAACACAAAAAGCCTGCAAGGTATAACTCTCATAAAGGCATATTATGTATACCCCTGCTAATAAACAAATAAATAAATAAATAAATAAATAAATGAATAAATAAATGAATGAATGAATGAATGAATGAATAAATAAATAAAATGTAAAAAAAAAAAAAAAAACTACAGAAACCTTCACATAATATCGGATGGTTTGAATGGTTATAATGGGAATATTAGATTTAATGGAACTGTAATTGTCCATGTGGGTCTCTACTGGTAACTTGTTGCCTGGTGGCATGTCATATCTAGTGGATACCATTAAGGACCAATAATGGTAATGGTAAAGTTTTTTTATGGTTAGCTGATGGTTCGAAATGGTAATTGTAATGGAAAACATTACAATTTCCGTGATGGTTTCTATTGTTTATTTTTTATATACATATGTGTATGTATGATGCTTTTATGTGTTACATACTTTTTTAATTGTTCCTTTGTCGTCTTATTTACTGTTTACGTTACTTCAAAATAGTCACGTGTTTGTTGCTTGGTATTGCATTTACATTAAATAGGGATTGTTTTTGTGTTTAAATAATCGTAATCGCGTGTAATGGCCGCTAGATGGCGCCAACAGTCCTTTCTTGTAACTTGACTGGTGACGTTGAACAGAATTAGTTTTTAAGCAATATAAGAAACATTGGTAGAAATTATCAACAAAATCAGTATGAGTAGAGACTCAGTTTGAAAACAATATTTCACGTCCACTTATTAGTCTTTAGTTCATTATTCTTCACGACTTTCTTCCAGGCTTCACTGAAATTCTGGGCTGTGACAGGCTTCATGCTTCACAGGGAAAAACCTCTAGCAGCTCACAGCACCAGCGCTAGGTTTCGTTTAACTTGATTTGGAAAAGAAATGGAAAGTGAAACTTAAGTGAGATTCTTAGCACTGGATCTACACAACTAACTATTCAGATACCGTTCGGTTCAGATATCATAAGAGAAGCCTTCAGAGACGTTGCAGTACAAAGCATCAGACAGTGAGTGGCTTTGATTGACATCATTTTATTCTTTTGTTTTAATATAGCACGACATGACACATACCTTTGGAATGAATGTGATAAAAAAGCGAAAGCAGTTGTATACGGATGTAAAGCCTGCTGTGGAAAAAAAAAAATAGAAACCAATATAGAAATTGTAATGGTTTTAATGGTTATAATGGGAATTCTATTGGTTTAATGGAGACTGGTTTAATGGACCCTGTAGGTCTCTAATGGTAATTTGTTGCCTTTTATTCGTGGCATATTATGTCTAGTGGATACGTTAGAATTTCTGTGATGTTCATATTGTTTGTTTGTTTTTTCAGCAGGGATGGTATGTCTAGTTTATACCATTAAGAACCAATAATGGTAATAGTAATAGTTTTAGTGGTTAGCTGATGAATTTCTATTGGTGTTTTTTTCCAGCAGGAAACAAATAAAGTAATGTTGGATGTTTAGTCCTTCTAACACTTTATTACATTTCTGAAATAATTTTGCAAAATAACACGCTGCAGAATTCTCCCTTATTTGCTTTACAGGAAGATGTTTGAGGCGGAACTTAAGAAACTGGAGTGCCACTTCACTTGGGACTTACAGAAGGAAGATGCAGATCTTAATTACCTGGAGATTAAATTCACTGAGAGTCTGTCAGTCCAAAGTGATCATGAATGGAATTTCAGACAGAGAAAATTAAATTTTTGTGCCTACATCCATCACTTGCAGGGCTTCCGTGACAAGGCACATGAGTGTTTGGAAAAAGCAATGGAAGTGCAAAATGATCCTTCATTCAATATAGTCACGTATGGAAATTTAGCCTGGTTGCACCATCACATGGCTGATGATACCACGGCCAGAGTGTATTTGGAGAAATTGGCACAAATCTGTGGAGCATTCCGTAGTCCAGCAGAAGAGTTGCGCCGTGAGGTCCTGAGTGAAAAGGCGTGGTCTTTTCTACATTTCTCCAAAAAGCACTATATCAAGGCAAAAGAGATCTTTCATGAGGTTCTAGAGAAAGAACCAGAAGACAAGGAGTGGAATACTGGCTATGCCTTTGCTCTGTTTCACCTGGAGGGCTTGGAGATCAGAGAGGACAAACGCATACCTTTTGAAGAGTCGCCTGCAGTGAGCCAGCTAAAGAGAGCCCTAAAACTTGATCCAGACAATGCCATGATCCATGTCTTCCTGGGCCTCAAGTGCTACAAGAACAAGAGAAATTCAGAGGCATGGGGGCACATGAGGCAAGCGCTAGACATGGCTCCATATGACCTGAGTGTTGTCCTGAGTGTTGCTAAATTCATGAAGAAGGAGCAGTGCTATGACATGGCACTGGGGGTGCTAAAGAAAATGTTGGAGAAAGCTCCGGACTCCTCACGTTTGCATCATGAAATCGCCAATAATTACCGCTGGAAAGCCATGCAGTTGAGAGACGTGCACAACCCAGAGCTCCTAAGCCATTGCATACACCATTCAGAAGAGGGAGCCCGCCTGAATTCAGATTTCGTCTACCCACAGATTGAGTTAGCACTCAGGTATGCTGAAGTTGGGAACTACGCGAAAGCAAAGCAAAAGTTCCAAGAGATGTTTGCACGACCGAACCTGCAGCTGGCCGATCTCCAGGCTTGGCATCGCTTCTATGGAGACTTTAATATGTACCGTCTAGGTTCAGAGGCAACAGCAGTTAAGCATTACAAAGAGGGCATGGCACTGCAAAAAGTATCCACTGAATGGAGGATCTGCAAAAACCGACTCCACAAAGTCCTTCGCAATACTAGAAATGATGTGTACCAGATTCGAGAGTTCATGAAATCTTTAAGAGAAAATATTGAGCATACAGAGAATTAGATTAGTATTCGGTTGTATAAAAATACAATGTGTAACTTCTTATCAAATCACATTGAATTTTTGTTAATCATGATTAATGTCAAGCATATTACTTCAAGAGCACTGCTTACCATATAATCTTTACATGATTTTCTTTTTCTCTGGTGTGATGGGTGACATTTTTTAAAAGTGTTTTGTTATGCTGTGGAGGAATTTTGCTGCCATATTTTGTCTCTTTAGAGAGAAGTGCCCTTACCCTATGAGGAAACATTTCTATCCTGATCGGAGTGCTCCCTTCTAGCACCAAAATCACCAGAACTCACTGAATGGTTTGATGAGCATGATCATCATGTGTTCTTCAATGATAAATCAACGCAACTGAACACCTACCGTATGGAGATTATGGACTGACACTCTCCACCCCCATCATCAGAACACCAAAACACCTACGCCGCCAGTCTTCATCTGAAAGAATGGTGTTCATCCCTCCAGTACAGTTCTAGAGACAGTTCTGGCTCGTGGTGGTGTTATTACATTAATAAGGTATGCTATGTTGGTTTTTCCTATATACAGTGGTGCTTGAAAGTTTGAGAACCCTTTATAATTTTCTACATTTCTGCATAAATATGTAGACATACCAAGACATAAATACCAAGACATCAGATTTTCACACAAGTCCTCAAAGTAGATAAATAGAACCAAATTAAACAAATGAGACAAAAATATTATACTTGGTTTATATATTGAGGAAAATGATCCAGTATTACATATCTGTAAGTGGCAAAAATATGTGAACCTTTGCTTTCAGTATCAGGTGTGACCCCTTTGTGCAGCAATAACTGCAACTAAACATTTGCGGTAATTATTGATCAGTCCTGCACATCGGCTTGGAGGAATTTTATCCCATTCCTCAGTACAGAGCAGCTTCGACTCTGGGATATTGGTGGGTTTCCTCATATGAACTGCTTGCTTCAGGATCTTCCACATTTCTATTGGATTAAGGTCAGGACTTTTACTTGGCCATTCCAAAATATTAACATTATTCTTTTTTTTAACCGTTTTTTGATAGAATGAGTTGTGTGCTTAGGAACATTGTCTTGCTGCATGACCTACTTTCTCTTGAGATTCAGTTCACAGACATACAGTATATCCTGACATTTTCCTGTAGACTATTTGCTGGTATACTTTAGAATTCATTGTTCCATCAACGATGGCAAATCGTGCTGGCCCAGACGCAACAACACAGACCCAAACTATGATACTTGGAGTGATCTTCGTTGGTTGACCACTTCTGGGGAGGGTAACAATGGTCTTGAATTTCCCCCACTTTAGATATGGTTTTGTAACTTTTTCCAACCTGATGAGCATCAAAAACTATTTTTCTATGTCCCTCAGAAATCTCCTTTGCTCATGCCATGATACACTTCCACAAACATGTGCTGATGAAGATCAGATTCTTCTTTAAATAAAACAGGGCACTCACACTCACCTGAGTGTCATCCCATTGATTGAAAACACCGGACTCTAATTTCATCTTCAAATTAAACGAATTTTTTAATTCTAGAGGTTCACATACTTTTGCCACTAACATATATGTAATATTTATTTATTGACAATTTTCCTCAATAAATAAATGACCAAGTATAATATTTTTGTCTCATTTTGTTTAATTGGGTTCTCTTTGTCTTCTTTTAGGACTTCTGTGAAAATCTGTTTTAGGTCATATTTATGCAGATATATAGAAAATTCTAAAGGGTTCACAAACTTTCAAGCACCACTGTATGTGAATATATTGGTCTGTTTTCTCTTGCAAATTGCACTAGTGCACAAGTATAGATCTAAAGATCTTTCTCTGACAATGAGTCAGCAGAACAGCCTTTTTATAATTGAAGCTCATTTTCTTCTTGCCACCATGACCCAAAATTGAAGTCAGCTGGGTATTTTATACATACCACAGTGCAAAGGTGGTTGTAAACTGTGTTAAACGATATCACGAAATACACCTGTCTGGAAGTGTTTGCACTCATTTTTAAATAATTTTATGTAGTTCTTTCCTTTCCTGTATATGTCTTCACGTTACACATAACGGTGTCCAGAAGGACTTTATTTCAGCGGAGGAAGCAGGAGAATATGTGAAACTCTTGATATCAGGATGAAGTGTATCACCTGCACAGCGGCGTGTTGTTTTTATTTTTTATTTTTTTAAGTTAAAGATAAGGACATTATATCTGTTATTGTGCGCAGACTGTTGATCAGATTTGAAGTCAGTAGGGGATCTCTCTTACTGAAATGT
>JAFFST010055187.1:71477-90359 GCA_022414735.1 Noturus placidus | reverse complement strand
TACTTGTGTTGTCCTTGACTATTGTTTAAATTGGTTTGATGTTCCGAAACACTTAAGTGTGACAAACATGCAAAGGAACAGGAAATGAGGAAGGGGGCAAACACTTTTTCACACCACTGTATATATATATATATGATATGTAATGCATTACAGTTTAAATTTATGTAATTTGATCAAATTTATTGATGTCAATAAAATTGTTACTTGCGTTACAAATGTATTGTCAACAAACTTTTGCCGCACATCACAGCTATATTCTTTGGTTTTACCAATTGTTATGAATGACTAAGGGAATTTATCCTGTGTTTTATCTAATATGTATACCCCTGTGAAACAGGAAGTCATGGATGAACAATTTCCTGCTCCTAGTCACCCAGGTGTACTAAATTATTTTTAAAATATCACTGGAAATATAATTCAAATATATTTCTCCAATGAATTCATAGAGGTGCCAATAATTGTTACACACCTATATTTAACGATATTGTTTTTGATAAATCTTTTTATTTGCAATTGTTTGTTATCCCTTAGCAGAGTATTTTTGTGAATTTTATTTTAACAGATCAAAAGTTAAAACAATAAAGACAACTTTTCACAGCCTTTTTTGCTTATATTTACGAAGGGTGCCAATATTAGTGGAAGGAACTGTACATTTAAACATTGTCACTGTCAAGCAGTAGTTTCCTCTCCAGCACAGATTTTTTCTTCTCTGGAAGTAAATAAGACAAAAAAAAATAAACAAAAATTTAAAAACTCAGCAGGTCATGGTAAGATACTGCAAATCCCACCATCCTGGAGATATTTTCTTGTGGCTGAAATACAAGGACCAAAGTGTGGACACTGGAGACTCCTTCCAAAAATGTTAAACAGCCTCCTCAAAGAAAGCTTCACCATATCAATTTATTTGTATTTAAAAAATCCATTCATGAGGAGCACCAGTCAATACACGTTTCTGCAAATTAGCAGTTATTATTTTTAGAAATGCATCAGAATGAGTGCACAAACCTGTAAAAGTAGGAACTATTGTAATTCTTACAGATTACAACTTTTAATTGACACCTTCTGACAAATCAGAATAAAGAATTTAACAGCACTAATATAAAATGCTTCAGAAAGTTCAGAGAACTAGCTGAGAGACATGATGTGGTCCATGTGTATACAGACCCAACTAACAAACACCTGCAGAACCACCCTCTATAAAACATACACTAGTCCATAGCCAACAATTAAAAACTAAATGCTGACTGGAGCAATGGTTTAGAGCAAAATTTAATTGATCAGAAGACAATCTGAATCTCCAGAGAAAATCACACCGAATATGGTTTTGCAGTCTCCATATAAAAGGTTTGACAACTCAAAGAACATTTTCGTGGTTCTATAAGAACCAAACGCCCCCTCCCGAATGTAGAATGTGGTTATAAAGCTGCTTATTAAACAGCTAATTCATTCAAATAAAAACAGTACTCAAGCAATCACATGGGGTTCAAAGACTTTATTGAAAAGTTTACACATACACATGAGGACCTCCAAGGTTTTGTGAAAGCACAACCTCAGCAAGTCAGGTTCGTAATGGCGACATTGAAAGCTTTAGGTACAGAACTCGAAACAAATCCATTTTGGCATTATCCTAAGCTTCACCTAGTCATCTTTGCAGAAAATTAACAAAGAAAAATGATAGCCATACTCTCCCAAACAGGTTCAACTGCTTTCATTCATCCATTTAGGCCACCCAAAAACTGCTTAGTTTAAGGGCAGGTTTCAAGTACAACTGTGTTTCAAATCCTGATGGCTGACCGATGGGAATTGTATTATGGAGCAAGTTTCTTCTTGTGTGTATGGAAAAGAACATTTTTTAAATAGAAGCAGATATGAACTTTAACATGTAGTTAATGGTTGCACACATTAATTTCAGATGACTAAGGAATATCAGGTGATAGAAACAGGTGAAAAAAATAATAAAAATCACCACATTTTCCCAAATACCACCAATACCTTACTACAGAGGAAATGCAACAATGTAGATTAGACACCCACCACTCGTGAGCATTGAACTGTCAAAGGAGTGTGAGATTCAGATAAGAAATCAAATTTGCAACAGAACCAAAAGTGACCATGTTTAAGAGTACTACTAACCAAAAAGACACCACTGGGGAAAAGAATGAACACCACAGCAATGGTTACTAAAAATGGTCGCATTTGTTGGAGTCTTTGAACACATCCCTTCCCATCCAGAATTCCCCTGCTGGTTAAGATTTAAGGCCAGATTCCTCTGATATTCCCTTGTCCCTGATCGAGTGCAAGTGCAGGACTTTAGGCCTCCAGCTCCAGCCCCAAACCCAGCTTATGGCCACCTGAATTGATGCTCTTTCCATCAACCAGGGCAGACAGGGTCAGCTTCACGCCTGCACAAAAGCATTACAGCATGGTTACAAGCAGGCTCCAGGTTCACTTTAACCAAAATACATTCAATATTTTACACAATGTGAAAGTGAAGTTTCTTTCTGTATGATATATGTATGTCTCTGTGTATAGTCACTTCCATAATATAATATAATGTGCTAATATGCAAGTAAAAACTCCTGCATAACAAATACTTGGCTGATAGAAAGAATAAAACCATACCTGGTCTCAGAGTTTGTGTGTACCCAACACCAACAAGGCTGGTATTGTTCACTTTGGCCTGCAAGGGAGGTGATATTTAAATCCAGAAATTGAAAAACTTCATTCATAATGTTCACAGCATTTACCCTTGAAATTACATTGCTACAGTCAGCACTATGCAAATCTGATGCTTTGGCTACCTTTTGTATTTAACTGCATTATAGTTAAGAGAATGGTTAATTAATTAGAAATATTTTCTTCTTAGGAATTATGATCACGAAGGCAAAACAACACCAAGTAATCAATGGGAATGCGGCTTGCTGCTTAGAGTCAGTAAACTGCATACCTGCATCAAAAATTAATATTGATTGATTTGATTGTACTATATAAACTGCATTACACACGGCACAATATAAAATTATACGATATAATTAATCACCTGGTTTACTTTAGAATATTCACAGAGTAAAGAGTCCATGCACTCACACTAATGGAGGCGTCCTTGTCCAGCTGGTACTTGGCAGCGATGCCAAATCGTGTGCTGTTACTACCTGCAGTCCAGGCCAGGTTCACCGCTGTCTCCAACTTATCGCTCACTTTCTGATAGATCGAGCCACCAAACTCTGCACCATCATTGCTGCAGAGAGCAGAAGAGCAGTCAACAGCAAGTTCTCTCAGGAAGTGTTTTCATATTTACTTGAATGCTCCAGAATACAATGATTCAGATATAAATGATATCCAGTGCAACATTTTATCACTACGGACATTTCCGTCTCAAAATGTCAACTACATCGTTTATTCTCAAAGAAACGGTACTAAATGAAATGTGAATGCAAATTAAACACCCCTACAACATCAAAGACTGCACACCTGTACACATCTGTACTTACACATTGGTGTGTAGCTGGAAGTCGCCGGTCTTGTATCCTACAGCAAAGTTGTTCTGAGTCATCTTGGACTTTGCTGTGTCGAAGGACATCTGGTAACCAGCAAGCCATCCCTCATAACCAACCACAGCAGCAGCATGGATAATTGGACCAGCAAAGTCAAAGTCAACGTCGCAGCCCAAGTTTGCAAATTCCCGTTTGTAGGCTGTCTTGACTTTTCCACTCTTCTTGCTATTAACAAGGTCAATGGCAGCGGTTAGGTGAGCATTTTAAAATATGGACTGTTCTCCACGACAAGAAAGAGCTAAACCTCTAAAACCATTCCTGTACAAACAATGCAGGTCAAGCAGGGATAAAAAAAAAATACATTACTACGAATTCAGTGGAATAGTAAACTCACTAACATCAATGCACAATATAACTCCATATACACATTAGAAGTAACTAAAAATAAGGTTTTAAACACTGGTGCTGGTGAAGAGAATAAATGGATCACTCAAGCTGCTCTATAAATCAGGCCTTGTATTTGCTTGTGATCAGCATAAATACTGCTATTTTAGCAGGACAATGCTAAAAATAATCAAACCATTGGAAAAATGCTGAGTTTGTATTTCTCAGTAAATATTACTTCCACATTATCGCACAACATAAAGTGCCACCATTAAGCTTGCAACAATTAATCAACAAAAAAATATTTTTAATTAGTATTGAAGCTATTATCAATCAAAGCCATCATTAAAATAGTAAAAACCGACTGCAACAAACTTCATCTTAGGTTATGAAGCAGACTGGCATGTACTAAGCTACTTCATGTATACATTAAAAGGTATTTGATGGAAAAAGGCAGAAAATGTTACAACAGTGGAAATGGTACAATCAAATTAAAATGTCCTCCAAACAATTTATCATAATTAAGATTATGACTAATGGTTTTAACTATTGACTGATTCTGGCCCATGTTCATGAAGCTATGCCACCAGGATCTTACGTGTCCCGTAGTGTCTACAAAATGACAAAGGAGGACAAAACACGAACTAGCATCTCAGCCAAAAGATCAGATTTCCAAATCTGGATTTTCCAAGTGAATTAATAAGATTTTGCTAACCCCCTGCTTTTTTCACACCATGTTCCAGGTTATTTGTACCCACCAAAAGAACCCATGCAGGGACACAATAAAATAAGAAGAAATCGACCATTGTACTTTGAAACAGCGTAGTATAGGATTCACTGGGAACGTGGCAAAAGAAGCCAGACAGCAAGTACTTCTGCCCCGGTTACTAAAAGACCCAGGTCTTGATGTGCAGCTGCTGCTTAGAATAGGGGTGTAGAAATCCGACCCCAGGGCCAAATGGGGCCCACAAGCAGATGTTAAATGGCCCACAACTTCTCTCTCAGAATGTATGATAGGTGGCCCAATGGCAAACACGTTGAAATTTTTCCTTTTATACGCATGACCCCTTTTCCTCCCTCTGACTACACCTGCAATTTAATCAAGCAGTAGAATGTTTAAATTATTAAACACTGACGCTTGAGTACTTTGATAGGGTCTAATCTGGCCGCCAGACATGCTGCTTCACTCGTTACTAGAGGAAGAAGAACTTTTTAAAAAGAGAAAGAAGATAGTCTGTACGACCACTCAACCAGAAAAGGGAGACAGACTGAAACGTCAAAAAACTGGTAAGTTAACCGAATGTGCCGTTTTAACTATGGTATGCTGTCTGTACCATTCATTTCTGACCTTTTGTTATTATTTCAGAAAGAGTTTAGAGTAAAGAAGCGGAGGAAGAGGGACTAGCGTACGCCAGTGAAAAGACATACACGTACATACATACGTGTTTTTAAAATAAATAATATCTTTACAAAGAGTAGCGGTTTATACACTTTCATTCTTACCCTAGGGCTGCAAATAATGATTATATTATAATATTATTTAATAGGGCTGCACCTAAATGAAAATTCTTGGCCGAAGCCGAATATAATGAAAAACTTAGCAGAAGGCCAAATACCGAACACATTTTTTCCATTTATTTTGCGATTTTTTTCACCATTGCACAAATTAAATAGTCAGTGTGCTTTTTACTATTTTGTGTGCTTTTTACTATTTTTAAATCAATTACAAAAACTACAATTTCAAAATATTTAACACTGAACATTTATTATTTATACCAGCAGGCATAGGCTACCAACAAGGCACAATATAACTTTAATAAACAAATGAGTAAAATACAAATATTTTGATGTGGTCATCTTTGAGCCCCATTGAATAGCCATGTTAGGCCTATAACTGACTGCTGAAAGAATGTAACACTCTGTAGCCTACAACAAAGTGAATTAAAAATGAATTGACAAGAGTGCAAAAAATGGTTCTATACGGCTGATTATATTCAGGATATATACCACTCGTGTACCTGTACACCTCGCGGAGTATTATAGTATCGTTACATACATTGTTAATGTTATGTTCCTTGATAGTTTAAACTATAGATAAATTCATTTAGTCCCCGCTGGTTTTTCCGCTCCCAGTCCATAGTACTAGTTGATGTTTCTTGTTTTGACCCCGTTTTCTGTGACCGCGACTTTGATTCCCTTTGCCCGTCTTGACTACTTTTTTAGATTACGATTTAGATTTGTCTGTCTGCCCTTAAATAAAGACGTCTTTACCTGCTGCCGTACTCTACTCTCTTACGTCTCGCGACGTGACAGAATACTCCGGAACAGAAACAAAAAAGTAAACATGCGAAGAGCACGTAGCTAGTGCATGCACGCGCCCCCTCATCGAGGTTGCGACATTCGCGCGTCTCACTCTGGTTGCTAGGCTATTTGGCGCGTCATCAAACACGTCATTGTTCGGTCAAATTTATTCGGCATTTTCACTCATTAATCATTTCGGTTGCCGAACATTCGGTGCATCCCTATAGCCCCCCTGCAATTACACCACTGGCACTAGGGGTCCGCGGAAACACTGCATTAGATCGTAGAATAATATTGCATAGTGTACAATACATCGTTTGAGACAACTTTAGTATTTAGTCTCTGAAGCGTGTTTTCGGAGCAGAAGTAACAATGCATAAACGTACTGCTTGCAGACTAATTGATAGAGATTTGTTGACAACGATTTTCATAATCGATTATAATCGATTTCATCGATTAGATGTTGCAACTCTCTTACACTAACCCATTTCCGTATTTTTGATCACTTTATTACCTTTATACTTTTCATGGTTTTGCACATAAAAACAAGTATCTCTCAGAGCAAAGTCTGAACCTCAATAACTCAAAAAGGTTGAGATTTGTAAAAAACATGGATGCCACATGCCAATCACTGCAGCGCTTAATTTACTCAAAAAGCTATAAAAGAGGGTCATCAATGCGCTATCGCCAGAAAACTTTTCATTAGGGGAAGCATGTCTTGTAAAATAGTGTACTGTGATCTTTAGTGTACTTTTATCTGCTGAAGCTGTGGCCTATGATGTCATTTTGCAAACGTAACAGTAAACTCAAATTTATGATCATTTGATCATTTTCATAATATATGTTAAACCTACATTTGTGAACTACTCCTAGGATTTTTGCTAAATTGGTCTGACACTCAACAAAACTGAAAAATTGAGGTTTGCAAACAAGGCCACCCATGGGCCACTCAAATATTGCAAGGTGATAGGGAAATGTTAATCAACTCTAACAGCCAAGCAAAACCACAATGTGAAGTTTTTTGTTTTACCCCCAGCATCACTGCTCCTTCCCTTAACTTCGTTTTTGCCCTAACATCTGTCACGACGTCATTTCCACCGCTGTCTGCAGAATGTGTCGTCCTTGCTCAGTGCTTGGGCAATCTTGCCATGATTTAACACCCGTATACAAATCCTTATACTCTTTAAGGCTAGAATTATACAAATGCAGGTACAATGTAACCTCCTCGCACTCCTTATCCATTATCGTTCTAACTTTCATTCGCTTCCATTTTCTCTTCGACTACCTTGAGAATCAGCAGCCCTGGGTCACTGTTGCCACCTTGTGGAACAACTAAATAGAGCAAAAGAATTCAATGCACACGTGAGTCCTGTATGTACAAAGTATGCTCCTCCTTGGCTGATCTAGGCATACACTATGTTTCTGCTAAAACAAGACAACATAGGATTTGCAACTACCCTCATGCTCTGCAGGAGTCAACTGATGTTTCTATACAAGACAAAGGTGTCTTTAACTCGCCTTCAAGTTGCCACTGAGACATACACAGACCTCAAGCCTATACCTCCTTCAGCAAACTAGAAGGTCATAATAAAAGCTTCAACAGATTAAGACATTTACCCTGTGTTTGGTGAGAAGGTTGTATCAAAAGTCAGCTTCAGCCCTTTCGCAATCTAAAAAGACAGCAGAAATGCTATTAAGTGCAATGCTCCACATAAAGCCATCACACAAATCATTTCTGACTCTGTCTCTGCAGTCAGACCTGGTCTTCAATGGTGATTTCTGTCCCTAGAGTGTTGTCAGTGTTCCACTTCTCCGTAAAGGTCAAGCCATACTCAGACCTCTTGTATTTCGTTTCCAGACTGCCCACCACTTTGCTGGTGTCAGTGTTAGAGGAACCTGAAGTCTTGAACTCCTGCAGAGGGATGACAAAGCGCAACAATTTACATCACAGGTTCAAATTCCACAGCTTTCGACAAGCACAACTGCTTAATTTATTAAATAAAGACAATACACACACACACACACACACACACAATATAAGACACTTAAGCTTAGACAATCCACATTAATACAAAAGACAGAAAAAATTTGAAACATCAATCCTGGTTAATTTATTCTAAATACAATTAAAAACATGTCTCAGTGTAATGCAAGAAGAAAACAAAAAGAACTTTTAATATGATCATTAAAACTAGAGATTGATGCATCATCCACTTACCACTCCACTGGCTGATTTTGTCTTGACATCAAGTTTCACCAGACCAAAGCCTTTCAGAAAATAAAGCAAGTTAACAACAAGGAACACACCAACAAAAATGGCAATTGATTTGTCTGTTCTATTATCCAGTGCGATCACCATATCCTTTGTTGAAGATGTCCTTGGCAGATTTTCCAAGATCAGCATATGCAGGGGGGACAGCCATTGTCTGATGTACAAAGAAACAGTGGTCAAGTAAATAAACCTCACTCACTAGTAATTCAGAGCAAAAAAAAATTCAAAAAAAAAAAAAAAAACCCCCGACTGAAACATACCAACTGCTAATTGGCACAAGAGCGCAAGTCTTATGTGAAAAGGGTGTGACTAAACACCCACAGAAGATTATCTCTGGTTTTCCATATTTCCTCTCAAAGGTACTCCTATTAGCTTGCTGCACACAGACGGGTGAGCTAATCAGACATGACAGCAGGCCACATGTTTCGGAGCCCTTCATGAGAAATGCTGTGCTGCATTCCAGGACAGTCTATTGTACTGAAATATTTCTGACATGACATAACTCCATACAAAGAGGAAATTAACACTTTTGAGCAAAAATTCATCCAAAATTCTCACATACTTAGTTTATATTAAAGATTTATATTTTCTCTCTCTCACACACACACACAGACTCAGCTGCCAAGCTTATTAACGAATTCAAAAAGACCGGAAGTGTTACTAAATCAGAAGCAGACGTCCAGAAACATCCACTGACGAAAGCACAACCTATGGTGCATAGTCCCCCATGTATGGAGACTTTTAGGACACCTTGTATTTATTATAGACTCAAGGCCTGCATGACCCATCTTGTCCTTGCCCTTCATGGTGACCACGTGAGAGAAATGTCCAGCCTTTCAAATCATACCTCTGCAATAGCTTCTGTTGTAGCATTAAATCACAAACAGATAGCACTCTGGGTTTAATTGATGACTGTCCAATCGATTTAGGGGAGAAATGTATTTGAGAGAACAGGGTGCTCCTTAGAGTTCACTTAAACAAAGCAAAGCACTCATTAAGCAAAAGTACTAACAGCACACATGTCTTGACAATGAAGTTAAATAACCATAAAAAGCGAGAATACTGAGGAGATCTGGACAAGGTTAAAAGTGGAAGCCATCTTGGCCAGAGACCGGCTGCTCACACTGACATGATGCGGTTACTCACCGGTAGATCCCCACCCCCTGAGCATGCGCCTTCACTGGCTAATCAAGACCTTTCAAACCCGCTCTGATTTACAACCATGTACCCATGCTCACACGTTTAGGACACGAAAATCACGTTTACTGGGTTATACAGCTGATGCGGGGAGACAAACCGCTGTCGCGAGCATTGTGCTACCGTTCAGCAGCTATGCTGCTTGCTTGCTAGCTTGCTTGCTAACAGCAGTTATCTAGCTAATTACAAAAATAATCCGCATAACCGGATATTATGCACGGTGGACTTTCACTTCATTCTCACCAGCACCGTTAAAAAAGAAAAACAGGCGGAGGCATCCCCATGCACAAGCTTCCTGCGCGCGCGTGTATGTGCTGGGATCCACCAAACCGCAGCTGCTGTAACAGGGTGGATTCAGTCACGCTAGCCTGTCATTGACCGGGCTACAGCCACGAGCTGCTCTCATCGCGCCGGTACATCCGCACGTTAGCTCTGTCTCTCTCTCTCTCACACACACACACACACACGCTGACAGACTAACGCGTGCTAACTTCACTAGAACTCTAAACATTTTGGTATCATAGCTACATTACCTTAAGAGCGACAGAGCACGAGCTGCCATTTAAACAGAGCTAGCTAAGCTATCCAGCAAACTAGCGCGAGCATGCTAACAAAGTGTAAAGCACGGTTATACAAGTTCCGAAACCATCCACATGGAAATACATGGCATATGTGAGATTTTACTTCGCTCATATGACTTACCTGCTAATAGATGGATGTGTGAATTAACTTAAAATAAGTTTAATCAACTTAACCCCAGGGCTAAACGGCGTGGCAAACCGAAAGAATTGGAGGGCGAACTGAAGGAGACTGTACAGTACAGATATCTGTCGCTACCCGATATGCCTCCCCTGCCCAATTGGAATTGCGCATGCGTAACGTTAGCGCGCATGCGTAGTACAAACCAGGCAGCAGCGCATATGGCTAAATTCCAAACCGCTCCCTAATAGTGCACTACATAATAGTGAACATACATTTATTTCCTTGCCTATATAGTGCACTTATTTAGGGAATAAAGAGCTATTTGAAACGCAAGTGAAGTTTCCAAACCTTTCACCCTTTATGGACCTATTCTGTCAGCCATCGCGTTTGTGCCTGCTAGTTTATACATATTTTATTATAAATTAATATAAGGTATAGGTAATCTATGCTATTTTCAGCATGTAAACTAATCATAATCGTACATATTAAGAATAACACCAAACTAGACCAAGTCATAGTTTGTAATTATAATAGACATGAATTCAGTATCACTGACTTCAGCAGTGGAGTGCCCTCCAGAAGTATTGGCACTCTTCATGAAAATGAGCAACAATCTATATCTCAAAAGAACAATATTTAATAAATGACATTTTGAGCTCAAACAAACAGGAAAATTGGATAATAGTTTGTTTTTTCAACAAAATTATCTGCACCCTTAAAAATAATACTTTGTCATGCCTGCCCTATAAAGAACAATACTACTGAGTCACTTCCTGTAATGTCTAACAGTGTTCGAGACACTTTAAATGTGATCTTGGACCACTCCTCCATGCAGAACATTTTAAGCTCCTTTATTTTCTTAGATTTGTGTATGTGGACTTCTCTCTAATTAATTCAGACTGCAGGTTTTCAGTAAGGTTTAAATCCAGAGACTGAGATTGTGCAAAATATTGGTTATGTGTAGATTGGGAAGTATGTTCGTTTTTTCATCATGTTCAAAGCTCTATCTATGACCAAGTCTGAACCTCTTCTCTTGGCAGAGGCAACCAGGTTTTAGGCTGAAATATCCTCGTACTCTGCAGAATGATGACATCAATCTTCACAAGATCCCCTGAATCACCAGCCACAAAACAATCCCAAAATCTCAGTGATTCACCTCTATATGTTACAGCAGATATCAGGTGCTTTTCCTTGTATGCTGTCCACTTTTGAGACCAAGCACGTTAATGGTGTGCATGACCAAAAAGTTAGATTTTGGTCTCATCTGATCACTACATACGATGCCAACTGTAGTTGTAATCACGATGCCTTTTGTGAGATAATATCAGGGAGGGCTTAATTCTTACAAAGCTTCAAAATAGATTAGTAGTGTTTAACAGTTGGTTTTGAAACTAAATTGTGTAAATCAACAACCATCTGTCTCTTTTAATTTTAAAGTTTTTTTGCCCTCATAATAATGGATTACAAAGAGTTTTTAAATGTATACAGCTTCATATTCCCCCTCATATTTATGCACTACTTGTTACAATTCCTAACATGGGTTCTACTCATTACTAATATGAATGTAGACTATTTGTGCTAGTAAACTGGTCTATTCATTCCCACAGCTATTCTTTATATATATATATATATATATATATATATATATATATGTGTGTGTGTGTGTGTGTGTGTGTGTGTGTGTGTGTGTGTGTGTGTGACATTAGGAAAAACTGTATAAAGCTATCTTTGAATATTACGACTCATTTTGTAATAGGTGGTCTTGATGTTGGACTTTATCATACTATTACACAGAATGCAACAGAAGTGGAGTGCACAAATAGTCGGCAATTATGCAACAAATAAATCTACAGACATGGGTTTTAAACTGAAATATGTTTGTTGCACATGTTCTGGAATGTACAGGGAGAACATGTGAAACTCCACACAGACTGTAAACTGAGCTCAGGATTGAACTAACCCTGGAGCTGTGAGGCAGCAACGCTACCCACTGCACCACTGTGCCACATATACTCATTTACTGTTACAGGATATTTGGTATTTATGTACGTATTTGATAATGAACAAAACTGTTTAATACATCAAAGTAATTTTAACTTGATTTGATTTGCATAGTATTTTCTAGAGTTGGGGTACTCAATCTCAGACTCGAGTCTGATTATGAACGAACTCAGACTTGTCACGCACTCAGGTAAATTTGTACTCGGACTCGGACATTTTGGACTATTTCCAAGTACAGTCAAGTCCACGCCATGTGTAACATGAAAAGAAAGATAAAAATAAATAACAAAGATTAAGATAGTAAGAAATTAATGAATAGCTCCCTGCATGACCAGCGTGTGCATGCTTCAAGTTTGTGAGCACAGAAAGTACCGAACTGAGTACTCTTTAGCGGCTTATAAAGCTTGGTCTGGTTGAGTGAGTATTCATGCAAACACAGTCGGTTATGTCCTAAGTGAATGTAATCAGTTGGGGGTGGGGGGGGGGTGATCGGAGGTGTGTCAATACAGTATATTGGATCTGTACCTTAGATCTTAAAGTGTCAGCAGTCTACTATAATAAACCCGTTGCTATCATTAAAGGGGTCATTTCTAGATTTTTAAACATTTTTAAATGTTCATTATTTTGTTTATTGAGTGTAATATAATAGGTTAACATGCTTAAATGTTCAATAAAACACATTATTTGTCACATACTGTATATATTGCAGTACTTCTATTCCCAGGCTGTCTAAAACGCTCAGATTTCTCCAAAGCCCCTCCTTCCAAAAAAGCCCAAAGTGCTCTGATTGGCCAGCTGACCCGTTGCGTTGTGATTGGCCAAAAACCTCAAACCTCAGAAATGTAATGCCCTTGGGTTAGCTTCAGCCTTCAAGGCTCCTAAAATCAATTCTAAGGTCCTAAGCAACATGTCACTGGTTTTACCGTATCAGTTCGAGCCTGAGACAGTGGCAAGTATTTATTTTGTAACTCTCTTACCCACTGGCGGGCCGTCTCATTTAGTGCTAAACTATGCTATGTACACAGCATCTGTGTGTAGATAGGTACTCATGCAATATATCTTTGGAAAGCTAAGATTCTTGTGATTCGATACATTCAAACTGTTTCAAGATACAATCACAACAGCAGCTACACTCAACGTCTCTGTCAGACCACCAACATATAAAAAAAAACACTTGAGGCAAATTAGCAAACATTAGCTAGTACATTAGTAAAGGTCTACAGCTGAGACCTGGGCCACAACACAAAATGCCACATTTGAAAAGTTAAAAGCAGATGCTTCATAAAATAATCAATCATACAGGTTCTGATTCAGAAGAACAAGGTTGTATAAGAAAAGTGGGAATCGCCCCACTTTTCAGGAATAGCCTTTGTGTGTGGCCTGCATTGTTCTTGCCCAGGTTCAGGAGGCTGTCCTCCGTTAAATGCATTGTGCACAAGCAAACATTTGGGTTGTACTGCTCAGGAACAGCGTTATAAATAAATGCTATCCACTGATTCCTAATGTAATTCGTTTTCAGAAGGCCAAACAAAGGGCTATTACCTTTAGTGACATAGAAGTTTGCGGAAGTAATATCTGGACAATATAGTGTGATACAATAACAAAACAGGTTATTTTGTATTATCATACACTGATGAGGTGCTGATGACATGAAATAAAAATATTCAAAGGCAAGTTGTAATAGTGTTTTTTTTTTGTTTGTTTTTTTTTTACATTTATGTTGCCATTGGATTGTGAAGGTTACAATATTTTTAAAAAATATAATTTAACAGATCAGTGTTGAGTTTACAATTGCAATTTCAAATCAAGTTTTTCAACTTAATTACTTGCTGCTCTCAACTCAGACTATCTACCCCTATTGGACTTGGACTCTATTGGTTAAAGACCTGGTCTCGACTTGAACTTGACAAAGGTGGACACGGACCCAACACTAGTATTTTCAATCATGATTTTCAAGACAGTTTAATAATAGACAGTCTATTAATCATGTTGTCTTGTAGCTGATTTACTTTCAGCTACAGTAGTTAAACTACTATCTGTATTGCTTTTACTATTATTATTCCTCGAAATACATAATTCACAAATGCAAACTAAATTGTATACAATTTGTAGCCTATTATTTTAAGCTATATTCACTATGTGGCCAAACGTTTGTGGACACCTGACCATCACACCTATATGTGCTTGTTGAACATCCCATTCCAGATTTAAACCCTTTTAGCTGTTATAATAACTTCCACATTTCTGGGAAGGCTTTCCACTAGATTTTGGAGCATGTCTGTGGGGATTTGGGCCCACTGAGCCGTAAGAGCATTAGTGAGATCAGGTTGTTGGGTGTTGGGTAAGGAGGCCTGGGGGACAGTTAGCATTACATGTCATCCCAGAGGAGATCAGTATTTTTTGATTGAGATCAGGGTTTTGTGAGTTCTTCCACTCCAACCTTGGCCAACCATGTCTTCATGGACCTCGCTTCTTGCACAGCAGCACTGTCACATTGAAATGTTTTGGCTTCTTAGTTGCAGTGAAGGGAAATTGTAATGCTACCACATGCAAAGAGATCCTACAGAATTGAATGCTTCCAACTTTGTAACAACAGTTTGGGGAAGAATGATATGGTCATGTGTCCACAAATCTTTGGCGATATAGCTTATTTATAAATAATAAAGCAAATTATGTATGCAATATTCTTTCTGTAGAGGTACTGTTGTGTTTTAGGTTGTGTTTTAGAATAATATAACAATTTGGTTTTATTTTTTTTATTGATTCTTATACACTTTTCAGAGTACAACAAGATATATCAATACAGAATCAACAATTTTACCCCAGTAATTGGGGTAAAAATAATATAACAATTTGGACTAAAATTGTCAAATTTAACTGTTTATTATGCTCTGTCAGGTTTCAGTAGCCTTTTTGTGTACTGAGTGTGTTCAAGTCAACACAGACTGCCCTGTGACAGGCTGCCCAATGAGAAGGTTAGTTCTACAATCAGCACTGGAAGAAAGCAAAAATTAGTTATTGAACATTGGATTTGTTCAAAATTGTTTCAGGTGTGTAACAGATGCAGGGGGGTGCAGAACACACTTCCTCCACACTTTTCTTTCTTTCTTTCTTTGCATGCTTCACATGCCTTGAGTTGAGCCTGTGACTGATAATCACAAATCTCTGCATATGGGGGGAAAGCACACTACTTAAAATAAATAAATTATGAATAGCATAGCAATTTTCAATAGTGTTTTTTTTTTTTTGGGGGGGGGGGGGGGGGGGTTGGACAAACTGAACTGGGATGTGTGATGTTTTGAGGGAGTGAATCAGCTAAATTAGCTCTCAGATCGGACTTGACAAGAAGGTATGACGATGTCAAATATGATTATATTCTGGTAAAGATGATATACCTAGGGATGTGTTTGGTGCCCAGGATTCCTAAATTTACTGACTGCATCAAAGCTAATTTATTAGCTAGGGGTTAGTGAATGATTATCCCTTTTTTGTTGGAAAATACCAGCCATTCATAAGAAACAACAACAACAGAATAATTGATACCCCCAAGCAAGCAAAGTAAGTGGAAGGCTATTTATTTGTTTAGTCTAAGGGTATGTCTCAACCAGTTCTCTAGTTCAGTAGTCAGGGTACTGATTAGGGACTCAGACATTTTTAGGGCTGTCTCAGTTGCAAAATCCTTCCAATGTACTGGAACGTTCGCCCCCCCCAAAATCCCATAGTGCACCACAAAAACCAGGCAGAATCTATGCTAACTGAGTGCTTCTCATTACTCAAATTGACCTAATTGATTTTCAAATTGTTTCCTCGCTCCTCAGACCTCCAGCTCGTGATCCAGAAATTGATTGACGTCAACCATCTTGAAGGACATATGAATTCTCTAATTGCACTGCAAGGAGACGAGGAGTGAGGAAGCTTCCAGAGGATCTAGGAGTGAGGATACACAGGTGTATCCTATGTGGAAGTGTTTCTTATCAAAAAACCGGACGCACGTATAAATTCCCCTCCTGCTTTACATCTGCTACAATCTAGAACAAAAAGTCATTTGATGATGTGATGGAATTTTGTGTGAAATATAATTCAATAATAATATGTTTACAATAAGTATTGTAATTAATTGATCCTTTCATGTTTGGAGAAGCAAAACTGCACAAAAGATGTGATCATTTATGTATTGTTTATTCATCCATTGTTGAATAACCCAAACATTTCACATACTATCAATGCATTTTGCTCTATTAAGAATGTAGTTATTAACCAAGCTCAAACAACATAACAGCAAATCAAAAAATTAAGCATAATGGCAGATCCCTGAAGCGCAGTGAGGTCATCCAGCTGAGCACAGTCATCATTAACTGACGTCGCTTTTAAGTGACGCTTGAAAGCGGGAGGATATTCCATCCGACCTGCTTCAATTCCTCTCTCCTCACATCTCATCATTGCATTCCCTCACATCCTAAGGGGGTTGAGCTAAGATGCAAGAAAAGGAAGCGAGGAAAGGAAATAACAAATGAGAAGCACCCATAGCCTAAAACATCTGTTTGGGAGGCTGGTGTTCCCCACCGGAACTGAAAGTGGTCACATGGCTGTCTGTCTACAGTTAAAAATAGAACTACTCATCAGAAAACTTGCTTGCCATCTTCTGGTCAAATGGTCAAATTATAGAATAGGTCAAATATATTCAAGAGCAGTAATACACACAAAATATAGTAAGACTGCATAAATAAATTTCACTGGATAAGCAGTTATTGCATTATTACTATACATTACATTATACATTGTGTGATGTATACTTACATCACACGAACCTAGCTTCACTATAAGAAAATTTGTTCTTGTATATTTTTGTGGGCTAATGTAGTATGATCTAAATTCATTAAAGTGACACTGACCAAAGTATAAAATGTAACCATCCGTACAACTGGTGTAAACATACATACATCATGTATTACAGCGATGAAGCAGTGGGCTCTGTGGCAAGATTTCCCTGTGTGAATGTATTTTTTAAAGCAAATGGTATATATTAAAGAAATCACCAAATAAATCAATATGTTAATAGTATATATTAAAGAAATCATTGAATAGATCAGTATGTTAAGGTTAAGCTATCAAAAGTAAGATCTAGTCATGTGTAATATGAGATCATAAGAGAGAACGTGTTTATCAAAGAAGCTAAAATCATTGATATCATTGAGCGCCCATTCTTCAGTTACAAATGTATCTTTTCTTGTAGGCTTGCTCTGTTATTTCTCAGAAAAATCACCCTCTGCACCTGTATAAAAACAGTTTGTACTCTGTCTTTTTAAGTCCGTATCTTTAAAGACAATGCATTTGTACTCTTTCTTTTTAAGTTACCAGTTTGATGTAAAGTGATTTCTTAAAATGTGTTTTTTTAAATCCATGATGTAAGTCAGTAAAATAAAAGCTTCTTAGAAAATAAACTGATCAAACTAACGTCACTATTATAGATAAGATATGAAGAAAGAAACTATGGGAAAACCCCCAACTAATGAGATCATTGTTTAAGTATTGTATAAAAGCATGAACATTGATTGTACTCATCAGATGATCTGTAGTCTTTTATGATTCTTTAATAAAAGTCTGATTTGTGCCATTAAACCCCTTGACTCTAAGAGATTTTTACTTTGGCTAAGGTGATTTTATGGCATAGTATAAAACGTGAACATGTGCTAACCAGAGACCTTATTTTAGGCATTTAAACAAAAAACCTGTTCAAAAACCCCACTGACTTCGGGATGATGGATGTCCAGTACACAGGAAAATTAAGTCTGATATGTGTTAAGGCGTGTGTGTGTGTGGTTATGTTTTATTATTTGCCTGTATTGAATAAATAAAATAAAATAATAATAATAATAATAATAATAATAATAATAATAATAATAATAATAATAAGAAGAAGAAGAAGAAGAAGAAGAGCTGTAACTTGAGATTTACTGAATCACTGACTATTGGGATATCTCTTGCTTTACATGTCTCTATCACGTCCTAAATGAGAGAGAAATAAGATGTTATATTAAGATAATGTCAAATTAAAGGTCGTCCAAATACTTAAGTGATGTTGATCCAATAAGTACACTGTAATGTTCTCTTGAGGTTGCACGCAACAAAATCTTTATGTAAACATAAATGTTTCATCAGTCTCATCAAAGTTGGGCTGCAGAAGAACCAGAACAACAAAGCATCAACAAAGCAGGAAACTGATATAGAAAAATAGCTTAAAGGGAAATTCCAGCATAAATATAGAATTTAATATATTATTTGTCATGGTATCTAATATTCTGTTGCACAGGACTGTATCGCTTATTGCCTGCATTTTAGTAGAATTTATGACAGGCCTATAGCTGCCGTTCTTCTTCTATATATTTTACTGTGCAACAGTAAAAACACATAAACAAACAAACAAATAAATAAATAAATTGGTCCTCATCTGTTGAGTCATTTCTGTTTCTTGAGTAATGCATTTGATACATGACAATAATTTACTTTCAAAGTAGTTCCCTGACCATACCT